>PVKZ01000237.1:600000-846949 GCA_004027375.1 Macroglossus sobrinus
ATTAATAATTACAGTAATAAATTTGTTTTAAACATGGGCAGAGAACTTTTATAGACATTTCTCAAAATAAGCATACAAATGACCAACAAATACATGAAAAGGCACACAACTTCACTAATCATCAGGTAACGCAAATCAAAATCACAATCATATATCAACTCATGAATAGCTATCATCATATAGACAAAATATAATAAATGTTGGTGAGTGTGGAGAAAAGAAAACTTTGGCACAGTGTTCTTGGGAATATGAACTGGTGTAGACACTATGAAAACTGTATAGAGGTTCTTAAAAATATATATTAAACTACATGTGACTCAACAATCCCATTTCTAGGTATATATACAAAGGAAATGAAATCATCATCTGGAAGATACCCATGTTCATTGCAGCATTATTCACAATAGCTAAGACATGGAAACAACTTAGATGTTCATCAACAGATGAATGAGTAAAAAAAAACACAACTTCCTCTCTCTCTCTCGTTCTCTCTCTCTCTCTCTCTCTCTCTCTCTCTCTCTCTCTACCTGTCCTCCATTATCAATAATGAGATATTATTCAGCCATAAAAAGAAGAAAATACAGGCATTTGCAACAATATAAATGGTCTTTGAGGGTATATCAAACTCATAGAAACAGGGAGCAGAATGGTTATTTTCTGGGGCTGAGGTTTAGGGGAAATGGGGAGACGTTTGTCCAAGGGTATAAATTTTTAGTCATGTGATGAGTAAATTCTGGGGATCTAAGAAGACTATAGTTAACAGTACAGTTTTGTACACTTGAAAAGTTGCTATGGGAGTAGAGCTTTAATATTCTGAGCTTTAATGTTCACACCTTAATACCACCAACAATAAAACTGTAATTATGTGAGGTAAGGATGTGTTAACTAACTTTATTTTTATAAACATTTTGCAATGAATACATGTATCAAATAAAAATATTATATACCTTAAACTTATGTTAATCATATGTTAATCATATCTCAATAAAACTGGAAAGACAGAGAAAAGATAAGCCACAGAATGGGAGAAAATATTTGCAAATCATATATATGATAAGGGAATTGTATATAGAATGCATAACATTCTTACAATGCAATAATGAAAAGGCAAATAACCCTATTAAAGATGGGCAAAGATTCTATACATTTTTTTTCAATGAAGCATAAATAGGCAATAGAATATGTAAAGATATTCACAATCAATAAACACTAGAGAAATGCAGCTCAAAACTATAATAAGATACCATTTTTAATCAACTGGAATGGCTGTAATCTAAAAGATAAGTTTTGGCAAGTTCATGAATAGTGGGAATGGAAATACACAGGCACTTTGGAAAACAGTTTGATAGTTCCTCAAAAAGTTAAACATAGAATTACCATTGGACCTAGCAATCCCATTTCTAGGTATGTATCCAAAGGAAATTAAATCAGCACCTGGAAGATATCTGCACCCGCATGTTCATTGCAATATTATTCACAATAGCTAAGACCTGAAAACAACATAGGTGTCAATCAATAGATGAATGGGTAAAAAGTAAAATGGCAAAAAATAGGAAAAGGCAATTCACAGAACAGAAAATTTTAATAACAAAATTAATACTAATGTCTGTGGTAGGGGATTAGAAGTGATGAGGCTCTGTGCCATTTTCATTGTGGCACTTAATCCCTCCTGCATATATCCTATAAAAGCAGTTGTGTGGAAGATTGCTCTGTTCCCCTGATTTGCCACCAATATTTCTTGTGAGTTTTGATGAGGTTCTCTGAAAAAGAGCCTTCAAATGAACCCACCAGAATAGCTTGAATAACCAGCTCTTCTTAATGTGCTTTGTTGAGGCAAATCAGTCTGTATGTCTTGACTTTCCTGGGAAGGACCTGTCTGTCTCTAGTTATTCAAACTACTCTGATGAGATCAAGAAAAGTCATGATTTTTTTTTTTTAGTTTATCCAAGTTTTTCTCATTGTTAATGTGGGACCCAGGATTTTTCTACCTTTCTACTTACTAGTGAAAAAGAAATATTTTTCCCCATTACAAATAATTCTGCAAAAGTCATCTGCATACATACATTACACATACTGAGGAATTTTTTAAATGGGGAATATGATCAAGAGTAGAATTAATGGTATGAGTATGTTTAATTTGAATTGTTCATGCCAGATTTTTCCACATTCTTCAGAATGTAACAATTTCCATTTCCATCTCATATCTTTGCCAGTAATATATTTTTTAAAATATTTGCTAATCTTAGAATTATAAGGTTATATTTTATGATTACCTTAAGGTGACTTTATTTAATTAGTATTAATTATGTTATTAGAATTTGCTATTCTGTGAATTGCATTTTCTTATTTTTGGCAATTTTTCTATAGAATTGTTTGTACGTTTATAAAATCCCTATATATTTCAGAGAGTGACATCAGAAGCATGGCAGAGTGAGCGATGTCTCCAGATCTCTCCCTTTGAAATAACAATAAGCTGAACATCTAATATTCACCAAAAACCACCCAACCTACACACAAGCACATCTGAGCAAGATATCTGTGAATAAAAGCTACCACAGGTTAGAACAGTGGGAGTCCTGTGGTAGACCAGGAAAAACAAAGAAGCTGCCTCTTGTAGCCAGAGCTCAGTGCAGAAGAAGGGGGAGAGGAGAAGGTGCAGAATTTTCCTTGAATAGCCTTGCCTGAGAGAGCTTTGAGCTTCACGAGCGGCAGTGCCCAGGGACCAGGGCAGAAAGCAGAGAAGTAGGGATGGCAGAGAAGCAACAGTTGATTTTTACCATCTGTGGTTGCAAAACGCAAGATTGAAGCACAGTCCCCATTCCCTAACCCAGAGGGCACCTCTCCCTATATCCTCCAAGACTGAACACTGTGGAGCCCCAGAGGAATCTGAGCAAACACTACCGAAAATGTTGCTAACACTAACTGGGACTGAGACTGGGGGGTAGCATATAACTGAATATTTATAAGGAAAAAGGGGCATAATTGAGACTTTCTATAAAGCAGGGATCCAAGAGGCTTGGATGTCACCTACTGGAAACCAAAAGAAAAACTCCTTTTAGCAACAGGTTAAAGAGAGACCTTTATATAATAAATCTTTTTTTTTTTTTTCCTGGAAAAAAGCAGAATACACTTCCATTAATGCCCAGGTGGAAAAATAGTCCATTAAATACCATGAACAATCAAGGTGACAAGGCAGCTCAGAAAGAAAGAGAAAAATCTCCAGAGAATAAGCTTAAAGACATAGAAATATGCAACTTAAATGACAGAGAGTTGAGGATGGTACTTCTGAAAAAGTCAGTGAGATCCCAAATAATTCATATGAATGAGTCCAGGAATTGAAAAAACAACTAGGTCTGCAGAATGATTTTTTTTTAGTAAAGAAACTGAAACCCTCAAAAAGAACCAAATAAAACTTCTGGAGATGAAGAACACACTAAAAGAGATGAAAAATAAAATAGCAAGCTTGGGAAGTAGTCTCAACCAAATGGAGAAAAGGATCAGTGGCAGTGAAGACAGAAATCTAGAAATAAATCAGAAGAAATAAGAGAAAAACCTGAGAATAAAAAATAATGAAAGAGAAATATGAGAACTAGTTGGTACCACCAGGAAAGGAAACATAGAATAATGGGCATTCTCAAAGGGGAGGAAAAGAAGCGGGGATTAGAAAGCATTTTCAGACAAATAGTTTAAGAGAATTTTCCAAATCTAAGAGCTTGGAATTCAAGAAGTCAACAGAACACCCAATTTTCTCAACCCAAAAAGGCTTTAACTAAGACACATTATATTAAAATTATCAAAAATCAATGACAAAGAAAGAATTCTCAGGGCAGCCAGGGAAAGGAAGACAATAACTTATATAGGAAAGCTCATTACGTTATTATCAGACCTCTCAGCACAAACCTTACAATACAGAAAGGAGTGGAATCAGATATTCAAACTATTAAATAAAAGGAACTACCAGCCAACGATAATGTAATCTAGCAAAGCTCTCCTTTAGATATGAATGAGAAACAAAGACCTTTCCAGGCATACAAAAATTGAGGGAATTCTCCACTACGAGGCTTGCATTACAGGAAATACTAAAAGAGGTCAGCTCACCTAAAACAAAATGACAAAAACACACATAACTATGATTAAGGCAACTAGCAGGCAGATAGAAGCAGGAGAGTGCAACCCTTATTAAGAATAGGGCATTATAAGCTTAAATAATAATAAGAGATTTGCTATTGCAAGATAGTAATGAATGTTCAGCATACATATAAACAAACTGAGACAACAATGACTGAAAAGGGGAGGATTCAAAGGTCCGCATTCGCAAAGGGAAATGGAGATAAGGCACACACAGAAGAAAATGGACAAATACATATGTATACAAAACTATCCTCTACATATTCATAATGGTAACCACACACCAAAGATTCAGAATTGAAGTATATATAACATCAAACAAGAAGGACCAGAGGGAAAATTCCATAAAACTCAACCAAAAAACAAAAAACAAAATAAAAACACAAGGATAAGAAAGCAATGGAAACATCAAGCTACCAGAAAGAAAAACATAAAATGACTATAGGAAAACCTCATATTTCAATAATCACCCTAAATGTAAATGGACTGAACTCACCAACAAAAAGGCATAGAGTTGCATATTGGACAAAAAACCCAAACACATGTTGTCTCCAGGAGACATATCTCAGTTCCATAGACAAATACAGACTCAAAGTGAAAGGGTGGAAAATGATATTTCAAGCAAATGGCATTCAGAGAAAAGCAGGAGTAGCAGTACTAGTATGGATGAAATAGACTTTGAAGTAAAAAGGTAAAGAAAAATACGAAGGGACACTTTAAAATGATAAAGAAATCATAAACCAAGAAGACATAACTCTTATTAATATCTATGATCCCAATCAGCGAGCTCTGAAATACACAAAGAATTACTAACAGAACTAAAGGGAAAACAGACCAAAACATATTATAGTAGGGGACCTAAATATCCTGCTGTTGGATACGGACAGATCATCCAAAAAGAAAATCAATAAAAAAACAACATTCTTAAATGACACATTAGACTAACTTGACACAATTGACATTTATAGAGCCTTTCATTCCAAAACACTTGCTTATATGTTCTTCTCTAGGGTACATGGACCATTCTCAAGGACTGACCACATATTGGGGCACAGAGATAGCTTAGAGAAATATAAGAGGGTTGAAATCATACCAATCACATTCTCTGATTGTAATGCTTTGAAGCTGGAGATCAACTGTAAAAAGAAAGTGGGAAGAACCACAAATGCATGAAGATTAAATAACTTGCTACTGAAGAATGACTGAGTAAGAGAAAAAATGAAAGGAGATCAAGAGATATATAGAAACAAATGATAATGATAGTACAACATGTCAATATTTTTGAGACATGGCAGAAATGGTCATAAAAGAAAAGTTTATATCTTTACAGGTCTATCTCAAAAAACAAGAACGAGCCCAAATAAACAATCTAATGATTCATCTAGGAACTAAACAAAGAGGATTTTATGAATTTGACCTTAAAGGCAAGAGAAATAAAAGCAAAAATAAATAAATAGGACTACATCAAACTAAAAAGCTTCTGTTCAGCAAAAAAAAAAAACAAATCATCAACAAGGTAAAGAGATAACCATCCAAATGGGAAAATATATTTGTAAGCAAAGTCTCTGATAAGGGCCTAATATTCAAAATATACAAAGAACTCTTATGACTCAATAACAGCAAAAATACAAATGATCCAATCAAAAAATGGGTACAGGACCTGAACAGACACTTCTCCCTACAGGACATACAAATGGTCAAAAAATATATGAAAGGATGCTCAACATTGCTAGCTATTAGGGAAATGGAAATCAAAACCACAATGAGATACCATCTCTCACCTGTTAGACTAGCTATCATCAACAGGACAGGTCATGACAAGTGTTGAAGAAGATGTAGAGAAAATGGAACTCTCATACACTGCTGGTGGGACTGAAAATTGGTATAACCACTATGGAAAACATTATGGAAGTGCCTCAAAAAACTAAGAATTGATCAACCATATGATCCAGCAATCCCTCTACTGGGTATTTACCCTAAAGAAAACTTATATCAGAACTTATATCCAAAAAGATATTTGCACACCAATGTTCATAGCAACATTATTTATAGTGGCCAGGATGTGGAAGCAACTGAAGTGTCCTACAATAGATGATTGGCTAAAGAAGCTGTGGCACATATATACAAAGGAATATTACTCAGCCATAAGAAGAGATGAAATACTGCCATTTGTGACAACATGAATTCAACTTGAGATTATCATGTTATGTGAAATAAGCTAGACAGAAAAGTTGAAAACCACATGATATCACTTATATGTGGGAGATAAACCTAAAAGCAACATATAAACAGGACAAACAAACAGAGACTTAAGGACATGGACAACAGACATTACCACAGGGTGGGGGAAGGGGAAGGTGGATGGGGTTAAAGAGGACAGATATATGGTGACAGAAAGAAATCAAACTATGGTCTGTGAACACACAATGTAATATATATGCCTTACTGTTGAATTGTACACTTGAACCTTACTAATTTCGTTAACGAATGTCACCATAAAGAAAAAATCCCAAATTCCATTATATTTCAAATATATGCACTTAGTTTGTTATCTGCATTTTTCAAAGCCAGTTATTTATCTACTGAATTCTTTATTTTATATTTTGTCATACAAAAGTTTACATATTTATATGTATTATTTATATTTATATTCAAATGTTTATTTCTTAGTAGGCTTGGGTTTCTTATTTGGTTAAAAATGTCTCCTCTGATTATAAAAATGTAATCAAATTTTCTGCTACGAATTTTATTGTTTTATTAAAAAATAAATTTAAGTGCATACTACATTTGTAATTTATTATTGTATATGCTCTTAGAAATAAAATTTAATTTTTTTTTGAAGCATAGCTGTTGTCCATGTGTCCTTTTTAAAATAAATCATCTTTTACCATTAAGTTTAAATACCCCTTTGTCATATAGTAAATTTTTATATTTCTTATATATATTTTGTATTTTCTATTTGTTTCCATTAATCTAATTATCTATTCCTATTTACTATTACAGTGAATATATTACAGATAGTTTTTAGTATATTCTGATATCTGCTGAGGCATATTTCTGTATACCTTACTTCTGTCCTTTTGCTTCATAATTTTCTTGGCTATTCTCAATATTTATTATTAAGTATGACTTTAAGATAATTTATACAATATCACATTAGATTATTTTAAATTTTCTTATGCTTTGGTGAATTTTCCACATGAGCATAAATTTACTTGCAACTAGCAAAAAATAATGATATTAAAAATAAAAACAAGGGGAGAACATTGGAGATGAGGTCCCTGGTGTCTACTTTAGGCTACACAAAAGCTAGATTAGATCATCATGTTGTAGCACACAAGCTTTGAGGCAGACAAAGAGGAAAAAAAATATGTGTTCCTTGTTTCTGAAAGTCCCAAAGGCTCAAAACTGTGTATCCTATGTGGCAAATGGTATTAGACTCATATCCAATGGAAAATTTTTGTAACATGAAAGGAGAAATAAAAATAATTTTTTTTCACACAAGGGTTTAGTGAAATTTTGTTTGATACTACAGCTTGACTAGGGTTTTTGGTTCCAAAGTTATGCTTTACGAAACGCTCGTGTCTCTCTTGATGTATTTTTTTTTCACAAATGCATATGAGAAATGCAACTTATTTTGTTAAAAGCTCTGAAAAAAATGTACATGTTGTTTCAGTCAACATTTAATCTTTTTTTTTCTCCCCTGACACATATCTGAAAATTATAATGGAATTCACCAAGAATATTTTTGAAGATGTTGTTCTGGGAGAGGTGGAATAGGGATTGTCAGGTCAAACAAACTCACTAGGTAATGAATAAGGTGAGAGATGTCACAGGAATCAAACTATGTTTATTTAAATTACTTGTGGCCTAAGTAAAAGAGTTTTTAAAGTCTTAGAAACATGATATTTATCTCAACTCTTTAACTAGATTCATATGTTTGGCCATAGATTATGCTTTGATTCTGGAAAGAAGAAAAAATTATAAGTGGCATAGTTAAAATTCTCAGTGGCCTTTCTAATAGTCCTGGTTAAGACATTTTTATTTCTGTCTTGCATATTATTTTATTTGAGGCTGACAGTTGGTGTTTGGATTACTTTTAAACTACCCTCCCATACTTTTCCCTTTGTCAAGTTTTATTCTTCTCTAGAAAGATGCTCATTTTTTAAGAAAGAAAATGTTCAACGTGTCTCATTTTCCCAAGGCAATTACTAGTTAACTATCTCTGCCTTTAGCAAAAGTAGAAATATACATTGAACTAGAAAAACTTTAAGTACTTGGTTTCATCTTATGCAACTTTATCATTTTCTTCGATGTGTATACCTGTTATTCTGAGAAAATCAAAGCATTTATGCAACCATTTTATACATGTAGTTTAAAAAATGTGTGCAGATTATGATTATAGATACTAACACATACACATACACATAGACTGATTACTTAGCATTTATTCCAGTTTAAATTACTAGGAGTTAAGACAAGGCAGGTTTTATGTGTAAGAGCTGTGAGGTTCGGTAGATCACTGCATATGAAGGTTGGAAATTGGTGTATACATTGATTTTTGTGCTGTTTAGAGAGCTGTACTACCAAATCCCAAAGGTTTTGTTCACCTCTAAGATTTTTATTCTCCCAGAGAGAAAAGAATGATTTCTCATGTAAAGGCAATACATATAAAAAAGTGAGGCATGGCAGAATTAGGACTCGAACTCTGGCATCCTATTCCCCGTCTACAATTGTTACATCAAAACACTCCTTTTAATTTAGTTTCTTTCCTTATGCCTTGCGCTTTCGATATTGAATAAATTAGAAAATGCTATTGTTTTGAAATTTTCAAATTCAAATGGAATGGGTAGTCTGCTAGTGACCAGAGGCTTCTGCAGTATCAGGGAAACTGGCACTGCCAGTGTCCCTTAGGCTTGACCACCTTCTACCTGAGCATATGATAGAAGCAACATCTTGAAAAGTTGAAGAAAGACAAACTGAAAATGGTCCCTGGAAAGGAGTTACTGAATGTGCTGGGGTATTGACTATACCTCTTGTCTCACTTTGTGATTTATTCTACCCTTTCTCTTACTCTTCACTACCTAGAACATTCTTTATTTCATTAATTGTAAGGCTGACTTTTTGTTCCTTGAGTTTTAGCCTGTATATTACCTTCTCAGTGCAGCCTCCTTTAATGACCCTCCAAGGTTGTTTTACCCTGCTGTTCTCCAATAGTCTATGTTTTTAAGTTATTTATGCCATTTAACATAATATACGATTACTGTACATTTTTGTTTGCTTTTTTTCTCTTTCTCTCTTACTGAATGAAAAATGCATGAAAGTTGAGACCATGTCTGCTTTTTTTTTGTATAGTCAGTATGTTTTATCGATAAATATGTTTTATAAATAAATAACTCTAAAACCCATCTTTGCATCATTTTAAAAGTAGCAATATTATAGTCACCTGGTAAAACACATGTCACCTGGCAAATCACATATGGACACTAAATAAATAATAGTGTAAACTGAGAAATTATTTTAAAAAATTAAGAATCATAGTAAGTAGGATTGAAAACATGCAAATCTCTAAAAATTCTAAGAACAAGAAATACATGTATTTAAAGTTGCATGAAAAATCAAAAGGCAAAAAATAAAGGAATGAAGGCCTTCTGCCTAGAGGGGTGAGGGAAATCGTCCATATGCAATGTTGATATAAAAAAGTACTCTTTTAATGTTGTATATTGCTCTTTGGACTAAAATGTTACAACAGAAACATAAGCAAACAAATCAAAGCTTAGTAAACAGACTATGAGACTTTCAAATGCTCTACAAATATTTTTCTCTTGGCTATATTTTAATTCTTTGAATAAAAAGATGCAAAAAAGAAACTAGAGAACTTCCACTTTTAGGAAAATGGAGTAGACATACTTTTCTCTATTCCTCCCCCAACTACAATTAAACATATTGAACATTACATATAAAATAAACATAAGACAATTCTGATAGATTAGAAAGCAGAAGGTAGAATGGCTAGGGTTCTGAACCCAAGGATCAATACATGTTGAGTTCTTTATGTTTTCAGTTTGCCTCATATATCCAAGACTGAAAGCAGGAACTCGAAAATGGATGCAGACAAACAAACAAACAAACAAACAAGCTTGCTTTCTCCAGTCACAGGATCAGGAAAGGAGAAGCATAACAAAACAAAAAATTTTTAGACAATTATCACTCTTCTCCATCCCACCCTAGTCTACAGTGATCAAATGAGCTGCCTCAGCCAGCTAAATGAGGCAGCCCAACTCCTCATCACTGAGGTTAGAGAAGGTTGAGTATCTGCCCCTCTCAGATAGTAATGTTATTCACTCCGCCTCTCCCACTGTACAGTGTCACTGAAGAGCATGTGGGAAACCTGGGCATTGCTTCTCCACTCTCTGACTAGGCAATGAGGAGGAACACCACTCATTCTCTGTGGTGATGGTATCAGAAAAGTTTTAGTGGGAAGTTGTTCTTTTCATTATTATCCAGTAGTAACAAAGCTACCCCCTTGTTGCATTAGTGAAAGCTACATGGGGAGTAATAATAAAGCATTATTTTTTGCCCCAATCAGGGTGGTATCAGTGAAGGAGAACCTGGACATTTTCCCATTGTTACAAGACTTTGGTTCTTATTTAAACTTTGTGTTTTAGCTGGCTTTGTCTGACACTGCTTTTGCAGGCAAAATGGGTTGAGGGACACTGCCTCATTGCTTCCAGGTAGAGTGAGACATCCATGGTTCCCACTCATCACCCATTGGCAGCTGAGCCTCTCTGTGTGGGCAGTGGTAGAATTCCTGACTCTTCACTAGGGCTCCTCTGATGCCACCGCAGCAGAAAAGGATTGAGGCCCCTTATTAGTTCTCGATGGGCATTGGAATCAAGACTTCCCATGTAGTCTCCTCTGACGCTTGTTACTGGTCAAAATGATTCAAAGGTCCAGCTCTAATTTGGTCACCTCTCATACCACCCCAGCAAAAGTGCTGGGAGATCTAGGTCATGAGGGCGGGATGCTAGCTTCCCTTTTTGGCCATTCCAGTGTGGGTGGAGGTTTAGTCATAGTTTTTTTCTGTGATGTTTGACTGGAGTAGAGTGGTTATTTTCCATCTTTCTAGGTTATCCCTTTCCTGGTCCATTGAGTCAAGACAGTAGGCATTTTGGGGCTCTTTCACCCTGTACTTGTTGGTGTTTCTGAAAAACTATTTACTTCAACTCTAATTGTGGAATATATTAAACAACAACAACAAAAAGAGAATTATCAATGTGCCGTTCCTTATGTTCCAAGATCTTCAGCTGATCTGCCTTCTACTTTTCTGAGTTTTCTTAGGTTTATTTTATTTAATTCATATTAAAAATATAAATTCATATTAAAAATATGAATTAAATAACATTTAATTTTTAATTATACTTAGTGGGAAGAATAGAGAAAAGTAATACTCCATCTTCCAAGAAACATAATTTCTTATACTGATTTTCATTATACATGGATTTATTTCTTTCATCTTATTTGGTGCTATTTTACCTTCTTCTTGATGCTTCCTGTTTCTCTTTCTCCACTTATAATCTCTAGAGTTTATTTATTTTTCCCACTTACCACCACTGATTTAACATTACATATTTTATATTGTTTTAGTAAGCACCCTTAACTTTTTAACATGCATACTGACTTTTTAGATTCAACAGCTAACATCAGTATACCTCTCCTTCCTCAAGAAAGAGACAAAGATCTTAGAGTTCTTTAATTTCAATAGCCCTCTCTCTCACTTATAGTAGATTATTTACTTACTTTTTTATAATTTTGATTCATGAAATAATTTATTGTTGACATTTTTGGAAAATTTTTAGGTGACTTTATTTGAAATATATGAAAGATTTGTGTTTTATACTAAGTTTCCCAGAGTTGTCACTGATCAAGGACTATTTTTTAGTAGTTTGGGAATAGGTGTTCTTGAACAATACAGGTATAATAAATTTAAATCTCAAATACACACGTCATAAAATTTTACTGGGGGGAGGGCTTTTTCCAAGAACAGAAGTGAAGCCAAAAGAAAATAAACAAATAAACAATAGAAAAATCCCAAATAGACTTCTGTGATTCTTCCTATTCTAGTGTCTAAAGATTTTTCTAGTATATTCATTTGCTACATCTGTAATTCTACAAAGGTTTTGATTTCATATGGCAATCTCAGCTTCACCTCTCTTTCTTGAAAGGGCCAAGTCTTATCTCTTCCCCTTTCATGCATGTTCGTGAAACAGCACAAACAGCTTCAGAAACTGGCATCTCCTCAAGTTAAAGTAGTGAGTTACCGACTGCCAGAGACATTCAAGCATCTGTAAAAGTGGTATAGTGATTTCTCAGGATCCCTGTAACTTTTTGTTGATCTGATAGTGCATAAATATTATCATATACTTTGTTTCACTAATGTTGTTAATACACTGAGTATGAAATGTTCAGTGATCATACTAGATGTTTGATGACATAGCGTGATAACATGATATGGGTACAGAGCAAAAATATAGAAGGTGCAGAAAGAAAACACTGTAAAGCACAAAGAAGAAGTGCAATATGGGAAAAATCACATCTTTTCCTTGGGGATTATTATAAGAAAATACTTTCAAGTCTTGGAGAAATGGCTGTGTTCTGTTAGAGATGATTATAAATATAGATGTTCTGTTCCTATCATTAATGACTCAATAAATAAAATCCCAAGACACTTTCAAAAGTATGGTGTGATATCCAGGATGTTATAGGCAGCTGTGCCTCCTAGTGATGTGTGGAAAATTTGATAAAATGCCTCAAATGTTCTGAAGATAAAAAGTGCCATGTACCATAAATGATGAGTGATGATCATAATGCTAGAGAATGGCCACAGAAATAGAGACACTATTGTTACCTGGAAAAAGTTGCTTTTTCTTTTCAAACATAGTAATATTGCTATTTCTTTATAAAGGACTTTAAGACACCTCATATAAATCTAGTTCTCAGGAAGATGAAAATTTTCTAGACTCAATGCACTATCCAGAGAGAATTTTGTCCACTCTGCCTTTCTTAAATTAGTAAAAGGATACTCTCTTGGTAAGCAATGCCAAGAAAATGTCCTGTATCCTCACATGGGTATCATTTTAGTATATTAGGCAACTTAACTTACTCCTTTATTCTTCTTCAGATTTATGTGTAGTGGTTAACTATTCTCATGGAAGAACAACATAGACATAAAATATGAGATTGAATAGAACAACTGACTTTTTAAATTCTATATTTGCCAGCAAATTCTGTTAGTAAAAGGACCATTTATTTTGTGCATGTGAAGTCTGAAGGGTTATTAAAGTAAGAGTTAATTTGGTTCATCTAGCAATGTATTATGCCAAGGTATGTAAATGCTTTTCTGTTCTGCTTAATAATGTAAGCAGTTGAGTATATAGGGTAACTCATTAGGCTTTTTAAATTCAGTATGAGATGCATTAGTAAAATTATTGTGAGAAATGATTCAGCTTGCACAGCTGGATCACCTTCAAAAATGCTGTTCTTGGTCACATTTGTTCAGTAAAAGGCTGTTGTGATTTGGTGCCTAACCTGCCTTCCTTTTAGGGTTTGGATACATACAGCAACATTCATTTCCCTTGGAAAGACCCAGTGTTATATTAGGTGAAGAGTGGATCAGAGAAGATTCAGGTGTTCATAGCTAAAGGTTTCAATGCTTAATTGGCTTAAAAATCCAGACGACAGGAAAGATTTCATTAAAAATAAATTTTACATAACAAAGTGTGAGTCACAAACTTAGCAAATCTGCAATCAATATAATTCTATACTCCTGGCATTTTCATCATAGATCTTCAGAACACAGGAGCAGGTGTCCTATAAAAATATCAGTTCTAGCTCTTAATTTAAATGAGTTTCTCTCTCTTGATGATCACTGACTCAAGTTTACTGCTCCAAGTGGCAATATTCCAAGAAGACAACAATAATCCATGTTCTTTAAAGTCTAATTTTTAAAAATTTGAATGCAACTACAAACAGACAACATGTTAGGTTAAATGGCTGCATTTAAGATCCCTTCATAGTTCATAAAATAAAAAAAATATTAAATATTTTAGAGGTATATATTAAAGTCTGAGTTATTTTTTTCTGCTGACGCATCTTAAAATATGTCCATGTATTGGCAAGTCTAGAGTAGAAAAACTGAAATGTGTTCAGTTCAATCTCACTACTAAAGGATACTAATCATAGTTTATTTTATATATATTTTAGATCTTAATTTCCTATTTTCTGGGAAACTTATATAGGAAAGCATTTCAATGTTATATTTGACCATAGCCAAATAGAAACAAACATTATGGCACATTCTAGATTATGAAATAGCCTAAATTCTTCATCTTCTACTTAAAACAAGAGCTATTCAGAGCTTGATGTGAATGGACAAAATGTTTTCTTACACATTGAACCTCAACCATAATTCCCATTTCCCATCTTTATTGAACTCTAAGAAAAGACATAAATATTAAAAAGAAATATAGAAAAAAAGAAAAAAATTGGAGAAAAGGAAATAAAATAAGTTGAGAGAGAAAGATAGAGACTGAGTGAATAAATGGATATATGGCAAGACCATATATAAAAATAGAAATATCATCCACAATCTGCAGCAAACTTCTCAGGAAACCAACCTCTTTATCTACAATGAACAATCCAGGAAGTTTACATGCCATAAGCCAGACTTGTGAAGTCAGATTACTGTCTTTAGTAAAAATCTAGTAAGGTAAACAATACCTTCTATAAAAATCTGCCCCAAATAACCAGGACTTGATTAATAACTGACAGCTCCCCTAGTTTTTGTCCTTGATTCCAACTTAGGACCAATAAGAGAAAGCTAAATACACACCCAGAGCCAATTACATAGGATGCTCTGCTACTCATTAGCCTGCTTGCAGCTTCTCATGCCCACAGCTTCCAGTCAGAGCACACCTGAGCATTTCCTTTTTTTCCATTATAAAGATTTCCCACTCCTCTGGCTGCCTTTGCGCCGCTGCCAAAACCCAAGTGACTGTGTTTGACTCTTTTGCTACAGTAAATTCTGTAGTCTATTCTCGCTTGAGCAGTCCTTCATTTATTTTCATAGGAGAAATTCAAAAATAAAGGAAGAAAGAAGAGTAAGAGAAAAAGAAAATGAAGGATAAGCAAAAAGAGACTCAGACACACACACACACACACACACACGAAAATACCTTACCATATTATTTTTAACCCCACAATCCCAACACATGCTGAACTTCTCACAAATGAGGACATGGAAATGAGGTTACCAGGTTGTTTTATTTTGCTATAGAATCTACCTAGGCCTCTTAATAATTTATATAACTACATTTTAATGGAAAGCAGAATCCATGCAGTCCTGAAGAGAATTGATGATCTCTGTAGAAGTCTATGCTAATAGTATCCAAAGTTTGGTTGGAAAATTTTTAGTAACAAAACTATATACGAGTAGTTTATATATATTTGTCATAATTGACCATTAATACTCTCCTAAAAGAATGGATCTCTTGCTACTTTAACTTCCTATTAAGCCTATTAATTATTTCAGGTAAAAAGAATCAACCCTGTTGCAAAGAAAAATAATATCTGTAATGGAAAGATTCTTAGATCTACATGTGACTTCTAGTAGATACAAAGACCTTGTCTTTGAAGTTAGCAGTAGGGTTCAAATTATATTTGAATAGAAAAAAGAAATGTGTGGAGAATGGGAGAAGAAATTATTTTTAAATGGAGACATAAATAAAAGTTTATTTGGCAGCCAAATTCCTATTTTGAGAAGACACTTCCTCTCTTTGATATCGGAACACACAATAAACAAATTAGGTTTTGAAATGAAGAAACTCTTTTCCCATTTTACTGCTTACAAAATGAGTGAATCCCCTGATCTGCACAGGAAGTAGTTGCAGCACAAGGGACGATTAGATTAAGGTCAATATGGCCTACCTGCATAATTACTCTTTCAGTTCTTAGGAACAAAGGTGTCCAAGGTTAAAGCCTGATACATTCAAGTCATACCAATCCACCTGCTTTATTTTGCAGATGAATAAAGTGAAACACAGAAAGGGGAGAGAGGGAATGTGTCCAATGTTGTAAAATCAGGTTGTATCAGAGCCAGGATCTTGAGCTCCTGGGGTTTGTATCAGAGCTCTAAACAGAGGAATGTATTGCAGCAAGCTAGAGCATACCTGCAAAAGAAGGCACCAACAAGTACATGCAGCTCCATGATAGGGCAGGCATATTATGTTTTCCTGGCTGTGAGAAGTCAAAGGAAGCTCATTCAGGTGGGACATTATAATCAGAAACAATGAACATATAAAAGCCTGTGGGCTAATATGTAAAACTGGGGTGAAGGAATTGTGGAGTAGTTTATGTGTGTCCAAAACCAGAGAAAAAAATAGGGTTTGGGTTTCAGGAACAAGGCAGAAGTCCTATTGTTAAGGTTCTGCCTCAAGTTCAAGAAAGGTCTAGTAGTCAGGTAGAAGAGTGATTTGAAGTATCTAACTCCTGCTTCTTTAATTTCCTTCAGTAGGGACCACATTCATCTTATCCAGAGCCTCAGATAAGACTGACTTGAATAAGAATCAAGTAGTTCTAACTATTGCAAGACAAGAAGCTGATGAAGCTAGAATCCAGAGAAATAGGCATGATGTCTCATTTCTAGGGTGATTTGCTTTTGAAATATTTCATATTACACCTCTGATTCTTTAATAATGAATGTGTCATTTGATGTTAGTGTTGGCTCTTTGATTAAGAACCTTATATATTGGAAGATAAATAACAGCAAGCATTAAGAAACCAGTATGTATCATTTGTTTTGCAAACAAATATTTATTCTCTGTCTACTCTGCTCAGTACTAGGAGCCAGTGCTATGAAGATATAATCTCTGTCTTCAAGAAGCCTAGATTTCAATGGAGAGACATTTAAATCAACAGTTACTTTACGTTAACTCATTATACTTTGGTAGCAGTTTCCTAGAT
The DNA here is from genome assembly GCA_004027375.1 of Macroglossus sobrinus. Lineage (NCBI taxonomy): Eukaryota > Metazoa > Chordata > Mammalia > Chiroptera > Pteropodidae > Macroglossus > Macroglossus sobrinus. The sequence continues at coordinate 617,149 of PVKZ01000237.1, forward strand.
CCTGTTTATTGCTTCTGCACTTTCACTTCTGTAGTCTCAGAAAGATTTTTATGCTCCAAGTAGAAAATGATCTTCTGGGGGCTTAAGCAGCTACTGGTCAGCTGGTAGTTGCTATAAAACCTTATAAATATATTCTCCTTCTAACTTCTCACTGCTAACCTTCCAACTTACATGTAATACTGACTTTAAATATCCCCTATACAGCTGACACTCCTTTATCTATATATTCAGCCATAAATTCTCTTGGAATAGTCTTCTGTCTCCTTAAGGAATTAAAAATTCAGAGTAAATAAAAGAACTCTTGGTAACTTCTCTGGCTTGCCCAATCTTCTTCTTTTTCTCAATTTCCTATTTCACAGGTAATTAAAACTACGGACTAAGAGTATAACTAACATATCCAATTAGACAAATGTCTAACTTGTCGCAGAGCTAATAGTGAGTCAGACAGAGTGTAAATAAGGGCAATATGTCTCCTGAAGCCAGGTTTATAACCATGATGATCTACTACACCTTTTTCAATTTAAATTGATTTAAATTTTATCTTCCAAATACATACATACATGCATACATACATATATGTATATTCCATCTAAAAAAAAACAATTAGTAATTGCATTAAATCTGTATAATGCTTTAGGTAATAAGGTCATTTTAACTATGATAATCTTTGAGATGCAGAATACTTGCCAAAATACAACATCCTTTTATAATAAAAATGCTCAACAAATTTGGTATAGAAAGAACATGCCCCCAACACAATAAAGGGTATATATGACAAAGCCACAACCGATATTATATTCAATGGTGAAAAGCTGAAATCTTTTTCTCTAGTATCAGGAACAAGACCACTCTTAGCACCTCCTAATCAACATAATGCAGAAATTTCTAGCCAGAGCAATCAGGCAAGATAAATAAATAAATAAATGGCCTCTAAATCAGAAAGGAAGAAGTAAGATTGTATTTTTTTTTGCAGATGATATAATCTTATATACAGAAAATCCTAAAGACCCCACCCAAAATCTGTTAGAGCAAATTCAGTAAACTTGCAGAATACAAATATTAACATACAGAAATCAATTGCATTCCAATACAGTAACCACAAAGCATCCAAAAAAAAGCAATTTCATTTACAATATCAACAAAAATAATAAAACACTTAGAAATAAATTTAACCAAGAAAATGAAATATCTGTATTCTGAAAACTATAATACTTTGATGAAAGAAATTGAAGACACAAATTAAAATATATTCCATGTTCATGAATCTGAAGAGTTAATATTGTTAAAATGTCCATAGCATCCCAAACAATCTATAGATTCAATGCACTCCTTATCAAAATTCCAATGGCATTTTTCACAGAAATAAAAAAAAATTCTAAAATTTATTTGGAGCCACAAAAGAGTACAAACCATCTTGAGAACGAAGAACAAACCATCATACTTCTTGATTTCAAACTATGCTATAAAGCTATAGTAATCAAGGAAGTCTGGTACTGGCATAAAAACAGATACACAGACCAATGGAACAGAATTCGGAGCCTGAAAATAAACCACACAATAATATTTCACAAAGGAGCCAAGAAATCTCAATGGGAAAGAATAATTTCTTCAAATGGTGTTGAAAAAAATAGGTAAACACATGAGAAATAATGAAATTGCCCCCTATATTATACCACTAACAAAAATTTACTTGAAATAAAGACTTAAACATAAAATCTGAAACCAGAAAACTCCTATATGAAAACATAGGGAAAAGCTTCTTGACATTGGTCTTGGAAATAATTGTCTAGATATGATACCAAAATCAGAAGCAACATAATAAAAAATTAGTAAGTGGGACTACATGGTAGAAAATTTTGTCTTAAAATTTTGAAGAATGACCAAAGCTGGAACAATTAGAACAACAAAATAAATAAAATAAATAGCATTTATATCCAATAAATATCCATGAACACATACTAATATAAAATGATTAAATAAGTAAATAAATAAATATAAGGCAGTACAGACAAATCTCTTATAAAATTCCAAATAATTACTCTGCTGTTAAGGAGGAGGAGCATAGCTCCTTATTTCTTAAGTGTGGGCTGCAAACTGACTTCTTTCCAAAGGGTATAGTATGGAAAAAGGTTAAAATGAATAATTTTATTGTAGAAAACAACAAATACTAACTCAACCAATTAAGAAAAGCTAAAATCAATAGTAATAGGTCATATTGATAGTACTACCCTTGATATAATGTAATGAAAATGTCTATTTACCTCTATCACATGAAGGACGTTTACAGCTTCATGGGTACACCAGATAACTAACTGTTTTTGGAACCATCAGGAAGACTGGGGATATAATGAATAGGTTGGTTCAGCAGAAAACATATTGGCTTTCTGCGACTTGATGTGTCTCTGTGGTATGTAGAAAGATGTCTGTATATTTTGTTTATCAACTAATGTCAACCACCTCCCTGCTTGATTTATATTTTCTAATCTATTTCTTTTTAATATTATCACATTGATGGTATACCTGACTCAAACTAATCCTTGTCTGATAGTGTTGTGGTTATTTTTGAGACCCTACCACAGTTCATCTTAAATTTTCCAGGAATGTGCTAGAAAAATACAGGTAACCATAGAAGAGAGAGCTTGATTTTATCTTATACTTTTGCTCAAGGAAATATTTAGCCTTGTTTCTTGGCACTAGATGGATATAATATTGATAGATGCAAAAAACATACCTGATTTTATTTTCTTAGAAACATATCTCAAACATTTCATTTCTCCCTCATAATTAGAGGATAATATCTCACCCATCCACCTCACAGTGCAGTAGTAACACACAAATGAGATAATACATATTAAAAAAGACGAAATTATAAAGTGTCAAATTGCAGCGGAACACAAGAGAAGGTAACTTCAATGAAATGCCTACTATTTGCCCATGTTTTATAAACATAATCTCATTTAAATTTTACAATAACCCTTTTAGGAAAGGAGATTCAGATAAGTTGAATAATTTCCCCAAAAGACAGTGGGAGAACTTTAAATTCCAAAAGTCTTGTTATTTTTGCTTCTCCTTTTCATAAAAATGAGATAGTGTCACTAAAAAAAATGCATCTAAGTTTTTCCCACACTGCACATTTTTCTAGAAGTAGTCTGATAAAAAGAGAAGCATAACAGACATAGATGATTATTCTACAATCTTTGAGTCAGCAATGAAGTAGTAATGAAATAGTAATAACTGAAGAGAGTTAAAAAAACAATGGAATATTAGTCATAAGAAGATATGAAATACTGTCATTTGCAACAACATGATGGACCCTGAGATAATTATGCTAAACAAAATAAACCAGTCAGAAAAAGTTGAAAACCACATGATATCACTTATATGTGGGATATAAACCTAAAAACAATAAACAAACAGGACAAAAAAACAGAGACTCATGGACATGGACAATAGACTAGTAGTTACCAGAGGATGGTGAGGTGCCCGAGCCCGCCCGCTAAAATCGAACAGTTCCTGAGAGGGGGAGTGAGGATTGAGAAAAGAAAGAAAAAGAATGAGACAACAAGAGACAAAAGATAGATTCGGGAGGGTTAACAGTGAATACTGCCCCCGCACTCCCCTCTCCCCCAGTTTATTTAGCACAGCATATATATACCCTTGGAGAAGCAACATCCACACATATGCAAATGATCGCTGACCTAAGTAAGTTCTCCCAAAACATCCTTGTTCCTCTTTTTGTCTCTTATTCCCTGGGGCAAGAAACATTCAACATTAAGCCAAACTTCCTCCTTCAGTAAACAAGCCCACCTGTTCTGCAAACTTCTAGCTCGCCAGGCAACTCCAACCCTGTCTGAAGGGCATTCAGCAAGAATGGCTCCCAACAGTGAGGGAAGGGGAAGGGGAAGGTAGATGGGATAAAATGGGTCAAATATGCGGTAATAGAAAGAAATCTAACTATGGGCTGTGAACATACAATGCAATATAAATAGACAGACAGATGATTGACACACACACACACACATATATACCTTACTATTGAAAGTCAATTGTATACCTGAAACTTACTGGATTTCATTAACCAATGTCACCATATTAAAAATAAAAATAAATAAAAACAACAACAACAATTAATCAATGGCTTTTCTCATGGTTTCTTGCATTACCTTGAGTAAGGTACTCAGATATTTTCCAGTAACTTTTCTGTACCATCCATTGTAGTCAGAACTGAGAATAAACAGATAATTAAGGCGCTGCCTATAAAGGAATAAATGTGCAGCCAATTATTTAATAAAATATTGTTAGTTTAAAATAGAGATATATTGTAAAATATAGTGCTATATACTTGCAACACTGAGTTGGTGTTTTAGTATACTTACAAGCTAGTCAAATAGAAGAAAGTTTATAGTTTCAGGTGATAATAGGACAAATATCGTCATTGGAAAGTGTAATATCTTTGGAGAGCAGTGACTCTCCTTTCTGGATCTCATTTTCATCATCGTTTCTACATCCTATTATATTATTCCAAGATTTGGTTTTCTCTTTGACTTCTTCTCATATTCCCATATTTGGTGTGCAAGAAAGTCAATTGAACAAAGAAGCCCACTCTTCTGCAAAAAATAATACAATTAAACTTTAATATGAGCAATTTACTGACAGATTTATCTATTCTTAGCTGTGAGCTTTTGAAAAACATGATAAACAGGCTACTTGAAGGCTAAGACTTTCCTCAACCAGCAGTGATTATATCCCTGAGCACATGTGATTCTCCCACAGATATTAAAACAGCAGGGGCCTATATTTCCACTGAGTTATATAAGGGTTAAGTGTCAGGTATGATGTATTACTAGGGAATGACATCTAAAATGAATGAGGCCACACTGTCCTTAGAGCAAGGCTCATTGCTGGTCATCAAAGAAATAGCACTGACATTCAGTTACCTCACTACACTTTAAGGGGAAGGATCACTTTAGGCAAATAAAAGGCAACTTGTAAGTACTCATTTTAAGAAATTGCTCCCGCAGGTCTTAACGGATACCTTCTGTAAATGTTGGCCAAGCAGTTAATCAATTCAAGAGCCAAAAATATTTCCTATTTTGATTTATTTTAGATTCCAAAGGAAAGTAGTATGTAGGAGCTAGTGGTTAATAAAAAGGAAAAAAATTTTCCTGTTAATTCACAGAGGCATTCAGGAGTTGAAAACTTCTCTAATTATAAGAGACCTTTCTCACTTCACTGGGGGTAGTTTTGAGTTTCATTCATGGTTTTGTTCCCCTAAGTACTAGTATTAGAGGGCTTTGTTTAGTGAACTGTGTAAACTGTGTAAACTGGGGGAGCTATTAAATTGTTTGAGAAAATAGGTTTTTCTTTTATAAGTGAAATGCTGTGCATAATGTAACAGTTCCCCTCATTCATTTTAAACATTTATAAAATACCAATTTTGTATTTAATTTTTAAAAGTCTTTTTTTTTTTTTAAGTATGCACTAAAGTGCAAGTCTGATCTCAAAGATGAGGCGTAGGGAAAAAATTTAGCCACGTGACATAGCTATTTGGCAACTGAATAAACTGTCATGGGTTTCCTCTTGAGACTTAAACCTTGTGCTGGTCAAAAGTGGAATTTTAGGGAACTTGATCGTGACAATAAAACTATATCAAAATGTGTTGTTATGCCTTGCAATATTAAGTAAGGAACAGCATTAATGAGAGAACTTTTCTCTGGGGTTTCCAGGTTATGAACAGTTAGAGAGGAGCAGGGTTACTGTTTTAAGACTGCAGATCTCAATTAGGCTAATGAGGACCTAACCTCCCTAAATAATCTTGGTAATCTGATTGTAACTGAGGGAGACTCTAGCCTGTAGAATGGATAGATCTAAGATTTCAGAAAACTCCATTTTCTTGGGAGCTGCTCTCAAGTTCCTCTCATCAAAATGAGTCTTGCTTCCACTGTAGAGACAGCCAGCCCATGCATGGAGATAGAGGCATCAGGGGTCTGTGGTAAACTCTTCTGTTGGTCCATGTTTTGTTCTTCAGTTATTTTCGGAATATAATTCCAAGTTGGTTTTGAACAAAGCCCTAGCCAAGGTTATTCCTAAGCAATAGGCCCTGTAAACAGGGTGACTCTAGGAATGTTTTCCAAATGTGGTCCTTGGAACATCTCCATAAGGATTAGTTGAGTCACTGTGAAAAAATTAGATCACTAGGTTACTAGAAGGTAGGGGGTAGGGGCGAAGGGGAGAGGTAGATAGGGTAAAGGGGATCAAATATAGGGGAGTAGGGGGAGGGTGAAATGGGTAAAGGGGATCAAATATACGGTAGCTGAAGGAAACTGGACTTTGGGTGGTAATCACAATAGAATATATAGATATTAAATTATAATGTACACTTGTAAATTATATAATTGTATTAACCAATGTTAATACAAAATTAGAATTCTGGACCCTGCAAAGAACTACTGGAGAAAATCTGAGAAATTTGTATAAAAGTTTTATCTTTCTAAGTGATTATTATATATATTAATGTTTTAGAATCCCTAACCTAGACCAATGACAGAAGAGCCTAACAGATAAGGCAATTATAGATTATAAAACTGCCTGGTATGATGCATCTGCTCCCTCCCCACAAAATTGACAAAGTCTTCTAAAATGGACAGGGGAAAAAATTCCAAGATGATGAAAAGGGGCCATTATTGCAGGAGTTAAAGGTTCACAAGGGCTTCAGCACATTCCCAAATTAGAGTGCGAGGTATAGGGACTCCTGGAGCTGGACTGGTAACTTAAATAGAGGGTAATGCATTGTTGTACAAGCAGCTTGTCCGTAATTTCAGTCGCCAAATTTTTTTTTAAAAAGCATGTTTATTTCATTGGTAAAAAGAAAGATATTTCTCAGTGGCTTGTGTCTGTGAACATTTTATATAGACATATTCATCAACATTTCTTTTATCCCAAACCTGGATACCAAACTTATATTTACCTGCTAATACAAAGGTATTCTTAATATCCTGCAATGATTTTGACCCATCTACTTATCACTTAGGTACCAGAGCAATCAAAAGCATTTGTCCCTGCAGGGTCACCAATTTGCTTCCTACTGCCTAGAGTGTAGGAAATTCTGTTTTACCTTCATGTGCAGTGGGGACCTGGAATCACTGCCAAGGTTCAGAACTCAGCTACTGGGCATTTGCCATGTCCTCACATAACCATTTATCCAGATGAATTTCTTTCTGCATCTTTATTATTTCTGGCCCTTTAAATCTGATCATTTTTATTTTACCTCTTACACAGCCCAAGGTAATAAGCACCAGCAGGTATCATGAGTCATGCTGAGTGTTTCCAATGAAGGAGCAGAGTATGATTGAGGTAACAAAAGGTGCTTTGTTTAACACAGTTGATAAAAATCTGCCACACTTCACAATATATCCGATGTCTTTTGTCAAGGGGGAGGAAATTAGAAACATGACTTGTGGCAGTATCTTTGCAGAAATCTGTTCAGGTAGAAGAATGCTTAGTCTGTGTCAGTTCTGGTAATGAAGTCCTAGAGACTAATTCAATTGTTGGAATTACTTGATTATAAAATTATAATAACCTATCTCTTTATGTTTTTATTTATTTAATCTTTCCAATCACTATAATACTCAGTTTATTAACAATAGAAAGAATATAATTCAAAACATCTAGATGAACTTTCAGGAAAAAGTAAAAACTTGAAGAACCTAGTTACTTAGCAAGCAATTCAGGTATATATGCTGGTGCCTTCATTTATCAACTTTTACTTAAGAGGTTAAAATACAAAGCAAAAGCATTGCTCTTACCTCCGGTAGGCATACCTTTCATACTCCATTCCATACCATTGCTCCAAGCAAAGATTTCAGCAAACTACTCAGGTAATAAATGAAGCATTCTGATTAGTACCATACAGTAACTTATCCCTGGCATCTCCAGACCTGATATTCTCTCATATTCTCACTGCTTCCCCAGATTTCTTATTCTGGAAGTTCTCTACTTTGGAACTTTGCGGACCCACCACTTTCTGCTTTTGGTATTAATGAATACAAAGCCAAGCAGAGGGATGCCAAGCACTGTTGCCTACTAGGGCATTATACCACAGTGGCTAAAGCACATGCTCTAGAGGCCAGACTACAGAGGTTTGGATCCTGGCACTGCACTATTTGTTCTGTGATTTTGGCAGGTTATTTAAACTTTCTGTGCCTTGGTTTCTTCAATTGTTAACTGGGGATAATATTAGCAACTATCTTAGGCAGTTATGAAAATTGAAAGAATATATATACATACATATATACACATATATATGTATATACATGTAGCATTTCAACTAGCGTCTGAAATATAGTAAGTGCTCTAAATGGTTACCTTCTAGTATCCAACATATGCCTGTCTTCATCAGGTATATAATTTGGCTATAAAAAGATACAAGACATGGAAACTACGTTAAGCAAGACAAATATATGAAAAGCTATATATTTTGAGTTATAGTAGTATCTTATAGAAACCAGAGAGGGAGGTATTGTTGGTTTTCAAGTATTCCTGAGCTTGAACTTGTAAGTCCTCAGTATTTCCAAGGAAGACACTCTCTCTTACTTTCTTGGGGGTCACATGATTCCTTGTCCCTGGTCCAATCAACTATAGGTGAAGGTCTAGAATCATGAGTTCCACGTGTCCATAATTATTGTGTGAACATACTATATGGGAAAAGGCAGGGAGAAGATATATAAATTGATTATTTAGTCTATTGACTTTAGCATGAAGCATGCTAGGAAAATATCCATTATACCTTGGCAGGTTCCTGATATATGTCTCTAGCTGTCCATAGATAAAGTGTAAATCAAGGAAGATAAAGAGGTCAGCGATAAAATCCATCTTTAAAAAAAATCCTTAAATATAATTCCAAACATCCTATCTTGGCCTTACTAATTCTGAGTACGTTTTGGGCAATTTTGTCATATTGAGAAATCCAAACTTTTTGCGTTTGATTTTTATTTTTGCAGTTTTTTCTTAGTTGTCTTTTAAAATAGTACTACTAGGAATATTTTTTTGTTCATACAGTATAAAAAAATCTGGTATTAATTTTATTTTAAAATTATTGTAATATTTAATACAACAGATTTCTATATTGGCTGAGGGACTTTTAGATTCTATATGTCTTTACACACTAAAATAAATAAAAAAATAAAACAAACAGAAAACACAACGCACAAATAATAAAACCCCAGAATTTAAAAATATAGAGAGAATTAGATTCATGGACACTAATGCTTTAGAGTTCAAAATTTTTAACTCTTCTCCATTTATGACCATTTCAAAATAACTGATTTCCCTTAGTGAACATTTAAACTAAGACAAGAGCACTTGCACATTATTATAAACATTTTAATAGCATGTTAATATAAGAACACCTAGAATATTTAATTATTTTCAGCTATTATAAACACTTAAGGTGGAGGAAAAAAAAGAATTTAAATGCTACTTTCCCATCCCATAGTGGATATTTTAACTATTCCTCATTAACCAGCTCTCTCATAAGGAGACACAGGAGACTTAATTTCCCACCCCTTGAAACTCTACAAGGCCATAAAACTTGTTTGGCGCATATATAATGTGAGCAAAAATATTGCATGTCACTTTCTTATAAAGCATTTTGTTTTCAGTGCTTGACTCTCTAATCTACCTAGAGACCTTGATAGCATGTATGATGTGGAGGTACCATGAGATTAGAGCAGCCTGGAATGCTGAGCTTTCACATGGAAGAAAATTAACCTGGGATTCATTCAGACTCACAGTGAACTCTATAAATAAGTAATTTTTCTCCTTCTTTATTGAAGTACAATTGAGCAAAATTCTATACTTTTAGGGTATACACATTGATATTTGGATATATCTATACACTAAAATAATTGCCAGAATTAAAAAAATAACATCCATCACCACAGTTATTTTTCTTCTCTTTATTTATGATGAGAATGGTTGAGATCTACCCTCTTATCAAATTTCAAGTATACAATACAGTATTGTAACTATAGTCACATTGCTATACATTAAATCTTTAGAACTTATTCATCTTGTAAAACTGACTTTGTGTCTTTTTGTGTGGAAATTAAAATCTTGTGGCTATTTGTTACTGCAGCATGACCTTAGGGTAAATTCTAATTGCTATACATTTCAAAACTACAAAAACTTCTGATTTCATAGAGGTTGAGGAAAATTCTGACACTTCGAACTTCTGTTGGGAAAGGGAAGAACAAGATAGATGAAGAATTTTGTAGCAAATTCTTGCATCTTCTTTTAATACCTGAGAAATAGTGTAGTACAATTTTCTCATTTCACATATAAATGACTTAAAGACCAGAAAGAGAAACTGACTTGATCAAGTTCAAACTTGTTAGTGGTGAAGTCTGCTAACATTTTAAATGCTAATCCACAGGGAAAGACTATGAGACAAAAGAAAAAGAGCAGGCCAGAAAGAAAACTTTGTAGCTGTTTGTAATTTTAATAAAATACAATTTTGATTGAAAGTGGAAATGCGAGAATCCTGAATTCATACTCAAAGGTTTACCCACTATACTATTTAAAAGAAGAAATATACCAGGTAACAGGTTGAGTTTATTCTACCACCAATTTACACAGGGAGATTAAAGCACTCTGCTTTTTTTCTGTGACTTATATGTAAAATAATAATGAAATAAAAAAGCAGGTAGTGATTAAACATAAAGCAAATAAAGCTAGCTAATAGTAGAGATGAGGTGATGAATCTTTTGATAGACTTATAAATAACTTATTTAGGAGCAGTGTGGTTAAAAGACATGAATTCTATTTTTAAGCTAAGAAAGTTTAGATAGGTTATTTAACTTCATTAAATTCATTTTCTTTACTGTAAGAACTGATTAAATTCTCTATTTCCTTCTCATTTTACCTTTTTATCTTTTATTTCTCCACCACCCCTCAATGATTTATCTTATTTCTCAATATTCAAATTATCTGTAGGTAGTAATGTGAAATGACAAAGAATTTAGCAAAGAATTATTGACCAGAGCTAAGATATCTAATTTTTATACACTTCTTTCATGCCAATTACCAATACTTATCTGTTGCGGGATCAAATTCTTCTCTTCTTGTCTTCTGCACTCTCACTTCTTTTCATATTAGATTCTTCTTGCCTTAGGAGCATTAAACATTTTTTCTCTCTTCTCCTAGCTCATTTTAATTGTTCTATCTGGAAACTTAGTTGTAATTTAAGCAAGAAAATTTTCCTATAACTTAAAACTTTTCCTTCTATCTCTTAGTTTTAATTGAAAATGGGTGTTCTCCAATGGCTTAACATTTCCTAAATTCCAATGGTTCTATACCGCTTCACCTTGACAATTCTTAAGGTAAATTGATAAAGTCAGATGTTCTCTTAACCTTTCTTATGCTATGGCTACCTCCAGATGATGGTCCCACTCAATAGCTTGTTTACTTTGGAGATGTACACCATTTCCTTCAGCATCTTTTAGATGATCCGCTGTTTACCACATTCATCTATCTATATCCAGAGTATTTCTCCATCTATCTCAATGAGTATAGTATCTCTCTTACATATTTCTTTTCTATTCTGGTTGTTGTTGTTGTTCTTTGCCATTGTCTTGATCAATAGATTACTTGCATTTCAGCTACATAATAGGGTACCTAATAGATCGCATTATCATTTAGTTTGGTATCTCTGAGATACATGTGTGTGTGTGAGTGAGAGAATGAGATCATAATCTTTTTATCAGGCCCCTATCCTAATCCTTTATTCTTGGTGATATACTCTTCATCTTCTTCATAACCTTGAATCCCTAAAATTCTCATGGTTCTTGTCTTTGTCTGAATCCACTTGCCTTCCTGAAAGCCTAGAACCCATGGTCAGATAATGCAGTGACATCTTGTTAACATTTTAGAATTCTCCACCACTCCTCCCAAATTTCTGTCAATTCTACTTTATAGATTCCTAACCCTGGATAACTCATTCAAGCACTACCTCTTCTCTTTCTGCTGGGCTGTCAGCAGTAGCCAAAGAAAGTCACAAAACTAAAATAATTGGGTCCACTGCAATTTCATACTAAGTAAACACAGTTAGGTCTTCCCTGCTGCTCAGCAATCCTTTATTTATTTATATGTGAGAGATGCAAGAAATCATCCTCCACAGCAACTGCTCCACATTATTCCACATTATGATTTTCCATAGGATGCCACCCTTACACATTTCATCTGAAGGTGCTAACCGCACATATAATACTAATAAAATTAAAAATTTCTGACTTGAGTTTCTCTACTTTCTTCAATGTCTCAAAATACATCAATGTTCTTATACTCCTCTCTGCCTATTAGAGCATCATGTAAAATTATATCCCTCACTTGCAAAGTTCTTTCCTATGCACCTTCTCATGACCCCTTCTCTTTCTTTTGGACCAGCTCTCATAGATTAACTCTCTCCTTTAGCATTTCCTTCAGCATCTCCCTACCCACAATTCCTTCATTTACTGTATCAAAGAGCAGGACTAGATTCTACTATTCTATAAAAATCATTTTCTTCCTGAGTCATTCTCTCTGTACAGTGACCAAATTCTCTCTCTCTCTATTTTAATATATGAATAAAATTATGGCCTCTTTCACCTCTGCCTGGCATTTGAGCTCTTAATCTTTGATACATGCATTTACTTTAGATGACCTCCCTGAATTTATGTCAAAGATAATATTTGAATGTTAAAGTGAGCCCTAATAATATTTGGAACTAGTATTGACTAGAGTTTCATAATCTAGAGGTTTAGGTGCAAATATTTAGAAATATTTATGACAAGTTTGTAGGAAAGTAAAGAAGGTAGAAAAAAGCGGTGCTAACAATTAACTGAGTAGGTAATGCTAACAATTAACCCCAGATGGATTGCTAGTCATTTAAACCACAGTGTCTACAAATCTTTTGTAAAATACATATTGTGGATCAGTACCCCCAAAGTCCAAAATAGTCCCTGGTGTGATAGCAAGAATTTTAGGTCAGTAACAGAGAGTGGAGCCTGGAGGAGATGTCTAGAACCAAACAATAAATAGGTATGTGACAATCAGGATTAGTAAGAAGGCTGGTGTTTAGTTTCCTGTTTTAGATAGGAGTTCACTGAGGTCAAGATCCATGTATTACTAGATTTCTATTTTCATGAACTGGAGAGATTCTTGTCAGTATTTATTCTTGTATTCCCTCATCAGAATTTAATGCAGAAAGTAAGATTTAGTGAATGTTCAGTAAAGTAAATTGAAATGTAATCAGATAATTCAGACTACAAGAACTGTTTACAGATGGGTGGTGGGAAGATACAACTCAATGATCACTCAAGTGTTCAAAGCTGACACCAAGACTGAAAAAGAAACATAAATTTCAGACTCACTGCTCCTTGCTGATGGGAAGGCATCTCTTCATATGTTTCTACTCATGGTCAGAACTGATTTGTAGCTCAGTCTGTAAGTGGTCCTCTCAATGCATGAAGCTGAGAAGGATTGGTAAAGGCAAGTAGCTAATCTCACTCTCTTTTGGTAAGTTTATTTTCCCTCTAAAGAAGACTGAATTCCTTTATTTTTGGATATATAGCATATTCTATCTTCAAGTGAAGTGCTTGAAGATTGTTTATGAAGATTGCTTACTGAGTCAACTCATTTATCTTTGTAATTTTTCTGTCATAACTCTTATTGTGGTCTATATGATACATATCTATAATCTGTTGAGATACCTGGAAACACATACACATAAAAAATGGAATTCCAGATGTCTGAATAAGGTTCAGAATTCAGTTTGTAAAAGTGTCTTGTAGAGGTCCTATTATGATGAGTGACTTCTAGTATATAGTAGTAAAGGTCTGGTCCCCCAAAAAAGGATTTTGTCAGTGAAATTTCATGATCAATACTGGTAATTAGAAATGTTTCCAGTTTTACTGACAGAGCTGAATTTGCACTCAAACACAGTGCCATTCTGGGCTCGGGTGAGCAGTGTGTGAGACTGGAGAGATTGATTCATGCCCCCTCCCAGTCCCTAAACGGTTTATTGGCTTTCTTCTTCCACTGATGTGGAGCATGAAAATGGGATTTCTAGGAGACTCAATAAGAGAAATGTAAAGCAAAGTGGGTGGTTTGGTAAACATAGAAATTCTGCTGATGTTTTCTACTTTCTCAAGAATATATACAAAGGGACGTATCCTTTTCCTTTGAGGTAATCATTTAGCCTTGAATTTTTTAGTAGTTTTGTTAAGGTATAATTGATATTTAATAAATTGCCTATATTTAAAGTATATCACTTTGTAATTTTTGACACATGCATACATATTCCAATCAAGATAATGAACATATCTATCTTCAAAATTTTCTTATGCCTCTTTTAACTCCTTTTGCTCTCTTTCTCCCCAACAGCCCTGTCCCTGACCCCAGATGACAACTGATCTGATTTCTGTTACTATAGTTTACTTTTTTTGGAATTTTATATAAATGGAACCATAGAGTATAAACTCTGTTATTTAGTTTCTTTCATCAGCATAATTATTTTGATATAAATTCATCTTGTGTGTATCAATAGTTTCTTTCTCTTGCTGAGTAGTATTCTGCTGTGTGGTTATATTGTAAATGGTTTATTCATTCATATACTGATGGACGTTTTGATTGTTTCCAGTTTTTATTTTTCTATTACAAATAAAACTATTGTGGATATTCATGCATAAATATTTTGAACATAAATTTACATTTTTTGGGGGTAAATAGCTAGGATTGGAATATCAGGGTTGTGTATTATTTGTTAAACTTTTTAAGAAACCGTTAAACATTTTCTAGAATAGTTGAACCATTTTACATTTCTACTAGCAATAAATGTGAGTTCTAATTGCCCCACATTCTCACCAGTAATTGATAAAATTATTCTTTCTAATTTTAGCCATTATAGTAGGTATTTAGTAATATTTCATTGTGATAACAATTGGCACTTTCCTAAAGACTGATGATGTTGAACATTCTTTCTCATACTTATTTGCCATCCATATATCTTTGTGAAATATGTAGTCAATTATTTTTGCTTACTTAAAAAAATGGATTGTCTTCTTAACATTGAGTTGTAGTATTCTTTTCTTAATCTAAACTCAAAGCCTTTTTCAGATATATGTTCTACAAGTATTTTCTCAAAGTTTGTGGCTTGCCATTTAATTTTTATAGAAGCATCTTTTGAAGAGCAAAATATTTTTTAAATTTTTATGAAGTCTAAATTATTTATCTTTGCATTTATAGTTCATAATTTTCATATCCCATTTAAAATTTGTTGACAAACCCAAGGTCACTAAGATTTTCTCTATTTTGATGTCAACACCACACTATCTTCATTATTAAAATATTACAATCAATCTAGAAGTAAGGTAGTGAACTTTGAACTGCCTTCTTATTTTTTAAAGTTGTTTATTATGGGCATTTCTGCTTTCTAAGGAATGTGTACAAATGGACATTATGTTTTCAAACATAATTCTAAGAAAGTATACAATGGAAATAATTAACATGACATTCTCCAGAACAACTATGATCCTGAAATTGTCCTTTTCTTCTCATTTGTTAGTTCAGATCACAAAAGTTTTCTTCATCATAAATCAGGGGTCTTACTCTTAAAGGCTATCAGTATAAGCAGAGTTTCACCAGGTCTGGTCTGTAATGTTACATTTGTTGATCCAAACTTCTTATAATTATTCATTGTGCATAAAGAATTTGACAATCTATATACTTCTCACATATTTATTATGTAACTAATATTGTAATAAACTTTCTTAGATTTTTTAAAGGCTTTAAAATAACAAAGTACTTTTTACAAATTATTCCATTTGAACCACTCAACAGTGTTTTTAAAGAGGTATTATAAGCATTATTAGCAGTAAATCATTGCAATATGTATATCATAAAACTGGCGGCAAATATTGGTGCATACTTATTATGCATGAGACAGAATATATTACATACAACTTTATTGGGTATAGAATAATTTTTCAAGACAGAAATATTTACATACATTATGAATATACGCATTAAAATTATATATTAATATAAATTATAAAATTACATATTATTACTTAGGAAATAAGTAACTAATAGTTGAAATAGATCATGTACTGTAAAGGGATTCAAAAGATGTAATAATAAGCACTAGCGAGATTGAACTATTCGTGAAAGTGTTCCCAGACTAAGAGGGACTCAGGTTTATTTTAAAGAAAAAATATCACATTATGAGTCAAGAAGGAGAAAGAGGACTTTTTATGGAGTGGCAATAGTATGAACAGTGTATAGAGGATAAAAATACATAAAGTTTGTGTTGAGATAGTGAAAAAAATATGCTCTCTGTAGAAAAGAAATTGATTAAAAGAATGATCACAAATGACACTAGAATTGTAAGGCAAGGTAGGTTGAATGCTTTCTCAAAAACAAAGCTTCTATTAGCACCTGTCTGCTGGTGACTCTTACATCCAAGTTTCCAAACAAGAATTATGTCCTGAGTTACAGACATGTATACTTAAGTGCCTGGTAGGTGTCAATTCCTGAGGAACCTTACAAATAACTCAAAATAAAAATGTTCAAATCTGACACTACCTTTTTAACTCAAGATTATTATTCCTCCTATATTCTCAATTTTATTAAAGATACTATAAACCACCCAAAAGCACAAGTCAAAAACTAGAGTCTTTTTTTTTTTTTCATCTTTCGGTTTAACTGAATTTTAACTTCAAATATCTCTTCAACCTCTTTTCTCCATAACTGAAAAGTCTTTGTCTTCTCCTTTCAGAACTATTGAGATGACCTCTAATTAGTTTTATTTACTCTACAGTCTTACCTACACTTGCCCATCAGAAAAATCACATAATTTTCTTCACAAAATTCTTCAGCAGCTTGCCATCAATGATATAATCTTTTAGTTTTAATTTTTGTAATCCTTGCTCTTCCCCTAAGTACCCTGCACTGCTGCCATCCCAACTAAATGTATTTCCTTGGATGTACCATTTTTTTAAATGCCATTGTGCATTTGTTTTTGCTATTTTCTCTAACGAGATGTCTTCCTTATTTATTTATTGTGTCAAACTCATGCTTTATGTGTCTGTGATGCTTTTGCTGGTTTCCTCATATAGAGTTGGATTTTCTTTATTTTATGCTCTATCACACTGTTTAGGCTTTGGTTTGTTTACATAAATGTGCCCTCAGAAAGACTATGTAAACCTTTTAGGAAAAGAACCATATGTTATTTCATTTTTCTATCCCCTTTCCTTAACAACATGATAACTGATCCAGAGGGAGTGCTAAGTATATACATATTTTTAAATGGTTGAAATAAATAATTAAATCACACACACACACACACACACACACACACACACACACACACCCCTAGAGATGGTGGATTAGAATGAATAGATGGGAGTGGATGGTGATACTGGGGATCCTGATCTCAGAGGAGCTTCTTCAGAGGAAGTAGTTTGGTGGTGAGAACCTACATTTTGGACCTTGGACTTAATCTGGATATCAATTTTTACTCCATCCCATTATAGCTGTAACATTCTTGAGTCATATTTATCCCATTTACCCAATCACTCATACCGGTTTTTTAGTACATTAAGAATCTGAGGCAGAGAATAACGTGGCTGAAAGTCTTCAGGCTAAAATTCTTATTAGGAAGATAAACTGTGACAGAACATTCAAGTGCTTTGTTGTCAAATAATAACTACATAATTTTTGAAGGCTTATCTCTACTTTACTAGTAAGAAACTATTTGGGAAACCATATTAAAGGCCTTACATGTCCAAAAAAGAAAGGTGACGGTAGAGATAAAAGACTGCTTGAGGAATAAACAGGTTGAGGAAATGGATTAGTATATTTTTGGGAAAAGTAATCGAACAATGGTAAGACTGACATTTTAATCACATTTTCTCTTTCATTCACTTACATTCTTTAAATCTGGCCTACTGCTTACTGAATTGGAACACTGCACTACCTAATTTTGCTACTTCACTGAAGTTCACCTCATGGTTAAATATGTTCAATGCTTTCATCATTTCTTAAAAAGCATTATTAAATGATGCTTAGCCTTTGACACAATTAACATTTCTTTACTTTTAAGAATGGAGATAGTCCAAAGTATTAAATATAGTTGCTATCATAGAAGAGAATAACAAAAACAAGAGGAAAATCTCAAAAGAGGTGATGTTAATGTTGGGGGAAGGACATGTCAAGTTTTTATGCCAACTCTCTTTTTTACCTTTCTGATCTTTATATAAACTAAATTTTCACAGACTTGGTATTTTACACCAAAAAGGATACAACAATGTCTCCAGAATGGTTTTTTTCTCCCCCCCCCGCTTTTTTTTTTTTAGTAATGTACAGGATGGCAAAGAAAGTCAGTGTAAAGAATAGTGAAACAGCAACAGTTGCACTTGGCGAAGGTTGATGAGAAGTAGTTATGTCAAATGAGTAAAGCTATAGGAAAGCATGATTAGCACCACAGGGATATTGGAAATTCCAGCTGTGACAGACAGCTCTCTTCATTCCTAGGTTCAGTGCCCACTATAAACAGTGTTTTTATAACTAACCGATCTATCAATCATAAATCTACTCACTGTGCTGGATGTTATGGAGACCATAAATCAAGCGTAAGATAGTACTTACCTACTAAGAGCTTATGGTTTTTCTAAGAAGTCAAGACATACTGGCATTTTCTCCAAAGAGGGAGTGAAAATATTCAGCTACTTTTTTGTTGATGTCCTTGGAGTATTCTGAAAAGGAAACAGGGTAGAAAAGTTAGCTGAAAATTAGTAGAAACTTGGGTTCAGAATCTTGGTCCTAGTTAAATGCCTGAGATTAAGAAAAAAAATGCTTCAGGAAAACATTTGGCACTCAGGGACTCAAACAAGAGGAAAACAATGGGACATTTTGTTTTCACCCTTGGAGTTCCTCTGTGAAGGTATCTATAATGATTATATTATTAGTTACAAAACTATAATTGTTATGACTGAATGTACTGGCTACTATAAAATAAGGTTACTTTTTTATTTTTAATTTTCAAATTAAAACTGACTTAAATCTCTATTTGACAGATGAGCAGAATTGTCTGTGAATTGAGAGAGGCTTACTCTATTGAAATGCATGACAGTAAAAGAATATAGGACTTTTCTACTGTCACTTCTATATACTTGCCAGTCAGTAAATTACTGATATAGCCAGTCTGAAGCCATCTCTCTCAGTGATATGAAGTTCTTTCTGTTCTAAACACTTGCAGAAACCTCTGTGGCTTTTCAATGGTAATGTCTATTTGTCTATTGATGTTCTTCAGTTTGTTTCTATGTTCAAAGCATATCCATTGATTGTGATTGGTTTTCTTCAGCCTACATAAGAAATATTTGATTATAGTCTTTCCTCCTGGGCCATTGAGTGCCTATGAGTTGTACATTTATATTATAATGGAATTCCACTCAAGTGATTCTTCCTTGATCAAAAGATAGTCCAAGGTAACCTGTGGTCTCCAACTAGACAACTTTCAATTTCAACTTGTCTTTAAAAAAAAAAGGAATATAATGAGTTCCTTAGCTATAATTTATTAAATGCCCAGTATACACTTCAATGTGAATCATAATATATCATTCAATACTAATTCAGTCTATAGACATAGGCCATTAGAGTGCTAAAATAGGACTATAATTTCCAATTACAAGCTCTCTGATTTCAAACAGTATGGTCTTTCTTCTGTGTTGGAATTCTTAATGTTGATAGTATACTAGGAACAGTTGAAATCTCTGTCCTAGGATACAGATCAGTGAAAAGATTATTTCCAAGTCTAAATATTTACAGACTCTGGGTTGTTAAAATATTCTCTAAAAGACAGTGTACTTCTTTTTTAACTTTATGAGAGAAACGAAGTATTCTGGATATACATGAATAATTAGTCCTGGGAAGGGTTCAGGAGCTAACGTGTAACACATACTGTCTACAGATACATATGTAAAAATTCAGCAATATATAAAAATACAATAAGGTCCAAAAATATTTATTGATTTAGTAAACATTGATTAAATGTCCACTGTGTCCTAGATACTGAATAGCTGCCAGGAATACAAACACATGATCATTGTTCTCAACAGCATAGTGAAATTGAGTCTTTGAATCATCTCAATAGAGAAAATGTTAATTTGAGATAAGCGGATAATAAGGTAGCTTGGCAGATAGCAGTCCTTACACACTTGACAGCTCATTATAATTACTAGATTAGAAAAAAAGTAGCACCTTCCCAAAAAAATGTTTCATACCTTTTTATCTCTCTTGAGAAAAAAATACTTTTTTTATAGTTTATTTTCTAATTTTCTGTGAAATTAGCAGAATAAAACTTTCACAATGTCCTGCATTTACCATCTTAGGTGCTTTTAGGATTGATTTCGTCCCATCTCCCCACAAGGACATCACTATGGTAATTCACCCTTGTCCAGCACTTTTCTTTTCCTTTGCTTTCATTTTTTTTTTATAGACTTAATTATTTTAGAGCAGTTTTAAGTTTACAGCAAAATTGAGAGAAAAATGCAGACATTTCCCATATACCCTCTGGCCCACACTTGCAAGTCTTCCCCATTATCAATATCACTCACCAGATTGGTATCTTTGTTACATATATTAACTTACATTGACATATAACCACTCAAACTCCATAATATACCTTAGGTTTCATTTTCGTTATACATTCTATAAGTTATATAAATGTTACAATGATATGTATTCATTATTATGATAATGTACAGAGTGCTTTCACTCTCCTAAAAATCCTCTGTGCTCCCCTTATTTCTCTCCTTTCTCCTACCAACCCTTGGCAACTTCTGCTCTTTTTAATGTTTCTACAGTTTTATCTTTTCTAGAAGGTTGTATTGGATCATACAGTGTGTAGCCTTTTCAGATTGGCTTCTTTCACTTATAATATACATTTAAAACTCTTTCATTTTTTTTCATATCATAACAGCTCATTTTTCTTTTAAGCCCTAAATAAGACTGCACTTCCTGATGTACCGCAGTTTATTATTTATCCACTCACTTATTGAAGGACATCTGATTACTTCTAAGCTTGGGCAACTATGAGTAAAGGTGCTATAAGAATCCATATGCAGGTTTCTGTTTGGATATAGTTTTCCACTCCTTTGGGTAACCAGGAGCACAATGGCTAGATCTTATGGTAAGAGTATGTTTAGTTTTCTAAGAAAATACCAAACTGTCTTCCTAAGTAGATGCACCATTTTGCATTCCCACCAACAATGTATGAGAGTTCCCATTGCTCCACACCAGCATTTGATGTTGTAACTGTTCCAAATTATGGCAACTCTAATAGATACGTAGTAATATCTCATTTAATTTGCATTTCCCTGATGACATAAGATGTGGAGCATTATTTCATATGCTTATTTGCCATCTGCTTATTTTCTTCAATGAGGTATCTGTTACAGTTTTGGGCCCAGTTTTAAATCAAGTTGTTTGCTTTCTTATTGTTAAGTTTTAGGAATTCTTTGTATATTTTGCATAACAGTCCTTTATTGGATGTGTCTTTTGCCAATATTTTTTTTCCAGTTTGTGATTCATTTTCTCATTGTCTTGACAGTGCCTTTTGCAGAGCACAAGTTTGTAATTTTAATGAAGTTGTTCTTATCAATTATTTCTTTCATGGATCATGTTATGCTAAGCCCAAGATCATCTAGGTTTTCTGTGTTATTTTCTCTAAGTTTTATAGTTTTGTATTTTACATATAGGTTGTAAAGCCATTCTGAGTTAATTTTATGAAAAGTTTTTTTTTTTTTATCTCTTTGGGAAACACTTGAACCCTATCTTCATAACTAATCACCTGCAACCATCTTTCATCCAATTTTGAAACTGGACCTTTCTTTGTATCAATAAATAAGCATTAATTAAAATAATAAATTGAGCAAATATAAATTATTAGTATCATTGAATATGACTTTGAATCTTTGTTCTTAAAAATTGAGCATAACTATAAAATGACGGGCTTATAAAGTAGATAATTGTATTCTCTCTAATTTTTAGAAATACATAGAGTCCTTTCCATCTACTAATTAAATATTATTAAAAATATTAAAACACTGTCATAAGATTATATTCTCACTTACATGCCTTTTTAATATTTTTTCTGAATTTTAATTTATTCAACAAGGGTTTACAGAACATATATATTTAGGTATTAGAGATTAAACAAATTTTAAAAAATTCTGTCAAAGGTCATAAAGTAGACAAGTTGAAAGATCACTCTTCCTCTACTTCTGTTTTGCCCCAAGATATTTACTTAACTGTTGTTTTGTTTAATACAGCATTGCAGAATGGTTTGCGGGGCAGCTGGAGCATTTTACGAACAGCCTATTTAATTCTTTTAGAGCACAAATACATGATTCAGCCCAATTAAGTACCTTTAACTCCAGATACTTATGAAATAAATGAAAGAAAAACCCACCTTATTAGGGGTATTAGAATGACGGAACAGTTGAAAGTAGTGCTAATCATTTTCTAATTTTCAACTCCTGCAACAGGGTAGAATTAACTCATGGTATGGACATCCTGCTTGTGTCAAGTATGTATCTTACAGCAGATGTGATGCTGGTTAAAAGCTCCTTTAAAATCTCACTTGTTTTGGCTACGTGCAGAATTGGGTCTTTAGGGAAGTTTCTGAACAGGATGGAAATAATGACAATTACATAACATCCTCTATGTAGCCATGGCTTCGCTGCTTTATTTGTCTCTTAGCAGCCCCCACACAAATACACACATAAAAGTCCTGTCTGTTAAAATAGGATTAGCTTGTTCTTCCACTCTAAGACACCTCAGAAACAAGAGCTTATCTTCTCATTAGCTTATGTCCTCTGAAGTGCAGACATAATTTCATTGGGATTAAATAAGTTTAATAAATCTAATTATTTTTCTGTAAAAGTACAGTTAGCTTGTGGAAATTTATTCTCAGAACAATCAACATGCCATTTTGACCATTTCTTCATTCCAATAGTAAAATTTATGTTAGATATTGAAAATTTATTATTGTAAATTGCCCCAGCTTTATATTTTGCAGTTTAGTTCTCAAAGTCTAACCTATTACATAATACTTAAAAATTTTACTTGGTAACTTTTAGTTATTACACCATTGTTTGCCAAATCTTATTGGGGCTATGAACTATTTAAAAAAATTATCTTGTTTTTTTGGGTGGGCTCACCCACAAAGCCTAATCAAATATTAAAATCTAACAAATAGTCAATAGTCGTTGTTTAATGAATCCTGGATTAAAATACTACCATCAAATTTTATTTCTTACAAAATGATAATTATAAACATTAACTAATAGCATTTTTCTTTATCTTTCTAAGCAGCCATGGATCTTTGTAAAGGTGATGTGTTGGCTTCATGACAGAGCTAATCTTAGGCTTGGGGACTGGTCTCCCATGGAGGTACATCTCCTCCTTCTTTGAGACAAATTTGAGGAAGAAACTTATTTAGTTTTGAGACAAGGATAAATTAACCAAACTGAGGTAGGAGGGGAGAGATTGATTATAATTCAGTATGAATTCTAGACATATATACTGAGAAAGAAGCAAAGCATTTGTTAGAAACAGGGCCACTGTACCATGAAAGGGGTCCAGATTCCTAGGCCTGACTGGATCTTTGAAAATGGACTCCATTTATTTATTAAATTTCACTTTAGAATTGAAAACAAAGGTCACATGTCCTTTCTTGATACTAGTTCCTCAGCCAGAACTGGGTTTTCCTTGGCCTTGCCTCAAGACAAGGATTTCACTGGTTCACTTTCCCAGTAGAAGTAGAAGTCAACACTCCTAATCAGCATTTTACTTATTCTAGTTCATTAAGCATTCAAGGCAATCAGAAGGTTAAATTGCACAGAACAAACACTAGTGACTGGTGTACATGTAATAGGAAGAGTAGGTGTCCCTGGAGGGCAGAGAGTGGCAGGGTTCGTAATTTTGTGAATTGTATCATTAATAAAATATATTTTATTCTATTTGATGCTGACTTTAGGAAGGTTCCTGTGTGATGATTACATTTTTAAGCAGGCAATTTTTTTTTATAGCTTTACCCAAGGCTAAAGAAAAATCTAATACAAAATTCAAATAGCTAAGCTGAAATGCTCATTAAAATTTTAGCTGTGTCCTCTTCAGAGTTTTTAAGAACTATAGATTCTAAACTGCCCAATACAGGAAAAAAATGTTATTTTAACATTTGTGTAACTCAAAATGGGGAGTCTATTTTTTAAAAAGTATGAGGATGAGGCTATATTATTCATTCAAAAACATCTTAGTAGCTTTTATTTTCCTGATTAATAGTATTTAAAGAAAGTATGTTTAGGAAGAGACAAACATCTAATTGGTGATTAAGTTTTTTCAAGTTAATTGAAAGACTTATTTATATCATCTTTTCATATCTCACAAACCTAGAATACTTTGCCATTAATAGATTATGAAGCCCCTAATCTAAATAATTATAGTTTTATTGACATAAATCCATTTGATTTTCATGAATAATGCAAAAAACTGTATACTAAGCAATATTTGAAAGAAGATAAACTTGATATCATTCTGAGAAAGTATTGTCTTTCACTCCTATCATGCAATAGGTTCTCAGGATGCATTAAAAGAAAAAGTATGAAAATTGGACAGATTCATTAAATATGTAGATTCAAACCTCTATAATGTAAAATTACTATTTTAATTTCAATTAGTCATTAAATTGTCACATATTGTTAATATTTCTTGACACAATATTTAATGAGCTTCTTCCATATGAAAGATACTGCTCTGGACACTAAGATATAGTCAAAGATTATAACGGTAGAATCTCTCTTTCTCAGAGAGTTTATAATATATAGCAGAAATAAAAAAAAAACCATTTGTTCACAAATACATATAATATACATGCAAAGCAAGCACAGGGAAAAACTCAGAAAGAAATCCTATTAGAAAGACAGACTCATGTCAAATGTTGGTGTGCTGGCTAAGAATAAGGGTTCTAGAATCAACATGCCTGGGTTTATACACTAACCTTGCCAACAGATTATTTGACTTTAGGAAAATTATTTATCCTCCCTTGCTTTAGTTTCTTTATCTGAAAAATTGGGAAAGAACAGTTTTACCTCAATGGATTGTTACGAAGGTTAAAAGTAAAACTCTTAATCTAGAGGCTGGCATATTATAAATCCTCAATAAATAATGACTATTTTAATTATCAACACCTAAAATTATCTCATTATTTACACTTTAGATTTACCTTCTATTAGTCAGAAAAATTAAAAGTTGATCATAATATATATTCATTTTCAGTGTGTAGATCCAACAAGGAAAAATCTATTCATAAATGAAAACGAGTGAAGGGAGACAAAACTAGATGATTGGATGGATGGTTAGATGGATGGATAGATGGATGGATGGATGAATGGATAGAAAATAGATAGATAGATAGATAGATAGATAGATAGATAGATAGATAGATGGATAGACAGATAGATAGATAGAGCATGTAGAAAGTGATGAGTTCTCAAAAGAAAAAAATAAGGAAGGGAAAGGAGTTAGATAGGTTGAAAGATCCTAACTATACATATGATGATCATAGGAGACCTCACTTATAACACATTTAAATAAATATTTCAAGGTATAAAGAAAACAAGACACACATATTTTCTGACAAAGGCATTACAGGAAATGGAAACTGTATCCAAAAGTCCTAAGTGTGTATAAAATGTGGGAAAAAACAGCAAGAAAATCAGTGTGGTTAGAATAGAAGAAGTGAACAGAGGTAGTAGTAGGTGAGATTTGAGAGAGAATAAGTGAGGCTAATTGTTTAGGACTTATAGGCTCTTAAAAGATGTGACCTTTACTTTGAATTGGGTGGACATCCATTAGAGGGTTTGCAGCAGGCAAGTAACAGTATCTGACCTGCTTGAATGTTGGGAGTAGATTCAGGTTAGGCAAAGACAGAAAAAAGGAGACAAGTTATGAGGCAAGAGTAATGGATACTTGAGCAGGGAGCTTATAGTAAAAATTGTGATGATGGAGAATTCAGAATATTTCCTATAATGGAGGCAACAGTATTTTCGAACCAGTTTCTCAACCGATTTCCCTATACAACTGGGTGATGCAATTGCCATTAACTGAGTTGGAGAAGACTATGGATTGGATATGTTAAGAGGGGAAAATTATATGTTTCATTTGAGGCAGGTTAAGTTTGAAATGTCTATTTCCTGATAAATGTGCTTCATATAACAAGTTTGAAATTCATAGGAGAGGACCAGTCTTCCCACACAAATTTGAAAGACATAAGTATACAGATGCTATTTAAAGCTAGGTTACTAGATAAGATCTCTAAATAATAAGAGTAGGTACAAAAGGGTAAATGCCCAAAGACTGAATCTTAGATTACTTAAAAGGCGAGAGGATGAGGGAAAACCAGATGAGGAAACAGACGCAGCAGCCAGTGAAGAAGAAAGAGTGTGATACCTTGGATGTCAATCAAGTAAAGGAAATATTTCCAAGAGGAAAAAGTGACTAATTATGTTAAGTATTACTGTTACATAAAGTAAGGTGACTAAGAATTAATTATTAGGTTTACCAACATGAAGGCTTGTGTGAATTTGGTAAGTGCAAGTTCAGTAATGTATTATAGGCAAAAACCCCATTGTAGTAGACCTAAGGAAAAATAGAAGGAACCTAATTAAAGGTAATGAGTATGTATCTCTAAACATGTTTTCTTGTAAAGGGGAACAGAGAAATGATAGCTAAAAGGAATGTTGAGTTAAGAAAAGGACAGCATATATCTATGGGAATGGGAATGATGCATTAAAAATAAAGTGATATGTATAGTTCCTGGTTCCTTGTGTAAGGAGTTTAGAAATTGCTGCTCTATCCTAACAACAAATAAAAAGCTGAACAGATGGAAAAACCAACTCCTCTACGATCCATAAAAGAGGTGAGGACACAAGAAAAATCATTGCCCTCAATATTGGAAAGACAGGCAAATAAAGAGAATAACAACTTACTAGAGTAGAGACTCACAAGCAGAAATAACTGTGGGAACAAATGCTGGGGTAGAAAAACTTGAACTATAATTGAAGAATTACTGGAGGCTCAATATGGAGAATTCTGAGAGTTAGAAATTATGGTGGGACCTAGCTATAGGGAGACCTCCACAATACTGTGTAATTTACTTCTAGGGGTTCAACCAGATTCCCAGAGTAAATAATACAGAAATATCTTTTCAGGCATCTGGCAGGAAAAGGGGAAAATGAGCATTTTGAAATGAAAGCAAGGTCTGCCTTTAAGAGAAAATAGTTAACCAAAAACTAACCTGGTGGTATTTTTTCAGAGTGTAACTGACCAGGGGAAGGAAAATACTCAACTCCAGTTGGCTCTAGCTTTACATTTGGGAGAGCAGAAATACCTTCTTCAGCCTACTCTAGCCATCCTCTCTCACCTAAGGGTGGCAGGGGGAGAACAAACCCTGAAAAGCATTTGTGAAGTGTATAGTCCCAAGGCATAGGCTAGATAAAAGACTGAGACCTAATCATAAAAATATAGACAGTTTTCTTTCCTACCACACCTTACCACCATGTTACTAAAGGCTTGCTTACAGCAGTTTTTTAAATATAGTATATTGTATTTGACTATCAAAAAAATATTATTAGACATACCCAAATGCAAATAATACAATTTGAAGAGACAAAACAAGCATCAGAACCAGATATGGAGGACATGTTGGAATTATCAGATCAGTAATTTGAAACAACTATGGTTAATATGCTAAGGGCTCTAATGGATAAAGTAGGCAGCATGCAAAAACATTTATTAGTAGACTGAACATAGGAACATAGGACTGAACATAGCTAAGGAAAAAAAATTTCTGATTGTGAGGATATCATAATAAAAACTTCCAAAATTAAAAAATGAAGAAAACAAAGACTGAAAAAAACAAACCAGACAGACTATTCAAAGACTATGGGACAACTATGAAAGATAATCGAACTATCAGAGAAGAAGAAAAGAACAGAAGAAATTTTTGAAATAATAATTGCTGAGAATTACTCCAAATTAATGTTAAACACCAAACCAAAGATCCAGGAAGCTCAATAAACACAAAGCAGGATAAATGCCCAAAAAGAAAAAAGAAAGAAACAAAAAATCTACACCTAGACATATTATTTTTAAATTACAAAAACCAACAATAAAAAAAATCTTGAAATAAGCCAGAGATGGGGTGAAGGACACTTTACATACAGAGGAATAAAGAAATAGAGATAAGAAATACATCTGAATTCTCAGAAACCAGACAAGCAAGAAGAACGTGGAAAATAATATTAAGAGTGTTGAAAAAGAAAGCACCAACCTAAAATTCTGTACACTACAAAATTATCCTTCAAAAGTGAAGGAACAGTAAAGAATTTCTCTGACTAAAGTTGCCAGTAGATTTGCCTTGCAAGGAATGTTAGAAATACACTCTTTCTCTCTCTCTCTCTCTCTCTCTCTCTCTCTCTCTCACACACACACACACACACATACTAGAAAATTGGGTCTATATAAAGAAAGAAAAAGCATTAAAGAAGGATTAAGGGATAGTAAAGTAGAAACTTAATTTTTCTTATTCTTAATTGACCTAATAAATGTTCAAAATAATAAGCATTACAACATACATAATTATGCATGTTTATGTGTACATCATACATGTGTATTTATAAATGAATGGGATGGTGCAATGATATAAGGGAGAGAAAAGAAGGATTAGTATTATTTTGTTATTATAAAATACACTACTAGTGAAATGGCATAGTATTATTTGAAAACAGACTTGGATTCATTATAAATATATATTGTAAACTCTAAGGCAACACCCCCCCCAAAAAAATGTTTAAAATAAAAGTATTAACTGATATGCTGAGAAAGAAAATTAAATAATATAAAATGCTCAATTAAAACCACAAAAAAATGGAAAAAAAATAAAAGGCAAAAATAGGAACAAAGAACATGGGCAGCTAACAGAAAATAGTAACAAATATGGTAGATATTAATGCAACTATATTAATAATCATCATGAATATGAATGGTCTAAATGTATCAATTAAAAAGCAAAGATTGTCATAGTGAATCAAAAAACATGACCCAACTATATGCTGCCTAAAGAATTCCACTTTAAATCTAAGACATATATGGACTAAAAGTAAATGATAGGAGAAAAAATATGTAAACACTAATCAAGTACAAAAACAGAAATAGCTATATTATTTCAGACAGAGTAGATTTCAAAGCAAGGAAATTTATCAGGAATAAAGAAATGGATTATATAATGATAAAGGCGTCAATCCTCCAAGAAGACATAACAATCCTTAATGTGTATATATTTAACAACAAAATGTCAAACTACATTTGACAAAACTGAGGGAAATGCAAAGAAGAATATATAAATTTAATATGACAGCTGGAGATTTCAACACTCCTCTGTGAGAAATAGACAAGTCTAGCTAGCAGATATTTAGTAAGAACATGGCTGATCTCAGCAACACAAATAATCAACTGGATATAATAACTGACATTTATGGACTAATTCACTCGACAACAGCAGAATACAGCTAAAGTTCCCATGAAAATTCACCAATATAGACCACACTGTAGGCCATAAAACACATTTTAACAAATGCAAAAAAAAAGAAAGAAAGAAATTATTCAATATCTGCTATCTGCTCTGAGATTAAAATGGAATTAAATTAGAAAATCTTCAAAATACATGGAGAGTAAACAACAAATATCTAAGTAAGACATAGGTTAAAAGAATTCTTAAGAGAAAATCAAAAATATTTTGAACTAAATAAAAATGAAAGCATAACTTACCAAAACTTGTAGGATGCAGGCAAAACATTGCTTAGAGGCAAATTTATAGCATTAAGTGCATGTATTAAACAGAAGGAAGATCTAAAATGAATCATCTAAGATTCTACATTAGAAATTAGAAAAAGAAGTACAAATTAAATACAAAATAGTCAGAAAAATAATATTAAATTAGAGCAGAAATCAATACAATTAAAAACAGGAAATAGAGAAAATTAATGAAACCAAAAGCTAGTCCCTTGAAAAGTCAGTAAGATCCATAAGCTTCTGGACAGATTAAGTAAAAAAGAGAGAGGATACAAATTACTAATATCAGAAATGAAAGAGGGGATATCAAGGCAATTCTGTGAAAATTGTAAGGCTAAAAAAGGAATACTATGAACAACTCTATGACTATAAATTTAATAACCTATATGAAATGGATTAATTCCCTGAAAGATATAAATTGCCAAAAATCACACTGAAAAAACCAGACAATTTAAATAGGCCCATGTCTATTAAGGAAATTAAATCAATAATTAATGAACTTCCAACAGAGAAAGCATTAGGCCCAGATAGATTGACTGGTGAATTTTATAAAGAAAGGAAAAAGTTTTGCTAATTCTCTACAATCTTTTTCAGAGCACAGAAGCAGAAATAACCCTTCCTTAATTTATTCTATGAATCCAGCATTTCCTAATACCAAAACTAGAAAAAGATATTACAAGGAAAAAAATTATAGACCAATATCTCATAAATACAGATCTAAGAATTGTCAACAAAATATTAGCAGATTGAATCCAACAATCTATAAAAAAAAGAATTATACAATAAAACCAAGTAGGATTTATCTCAAGTATACGAAGGTGGTTCAACAGTTGAAAAAAATCAATGTAATCTGGCACATAAGCAAGCTATACCAGAAAGCTCACATGATTCAGAAAAACCATTTGACACAATTTAACACTCATTCATAATTTAAAATTCTCTGTAATCTAAGAATGGAGAGAAATTTTCTCAATCTGATAAAGAATATCTACAACAAACCTATGGCTAATATCATCCTTAAGGGTAAGAAACTCAGAGTTTTTCCAGTTACATGAGATACAAAGCAATGTTGTTCCCTTTTACTCTCTTTTCAAAATTGTATTAGAAGTTCTTTCTAATGTAATAAGGCAATACAATAAAAAGACTAAAAATCTGGAGGGAAGAAATAAAAAAATCTTTGCTTACAAAGACATAATTATCTAAACAGAAAATCTGGAGAATTAACTGCTCCCTCCCATCCCCCCAATAAAACAAAACTACTAGAACTAATATACAATTATAGCAAACTTGCAGGATAAGAAGTTATTATACCAAAGTCAATTTCCTTCCTATATACCAGCAGTTAACAAGTTGGTATTGAAATTAAAAACATATCATTTACATTATATCCAAAAAGTTAAATTATATATATATATATATAATAGATATATAATATATAATATATATATCAAACAATATGTACAAGATTTATCTGAAAAAAAATACAACACTAGGATGAATAAAATTAAAGAATAACAATAAATGGAAAAGTATGCCATGTTCATGTATCAGGATACTCTACTTGTCAAGATGTCTCCTCTTCCTAATTTGATGTATAGTTTCAAAATAATCTCAATCAAAATCTTAACAAATTTCTTTGCAAATATTGACAAATTTATTTTAAAGTTTAATCTAATAGAAAGACCCAGAATATCCAACACAATAATGAAGGAGCAAAGGCAATAAAATGGAGCAGAGATAGAATTTTTGACAAATGTTGCTGGAGCACCTGGATCTCAACATACAAAAGCAAACAAACAAACAAACAAACAAACAAAAAAATGAATCTAGATACAGACTTTATACTCTTCAAAAAATTAACTCAACATGGATCACTTATATGTAAAATACAAAACTATAAAATTCAGAGAAGATAACATAGGAGAAAATCTAGATGACCTTGCGAAGGGTCCCAAAACCTTAAACTGTAGTACCTCAGATCATCAAGCATTGGATTCTCATAGGAGTCTTGGTCTCTGGTGCCAAAAAAGTAGGGGAATGCTGATCTTGGGTATAGCAATAATTTTTCAGATACAAAAAGAAATACATGAAAATAATAACCAATAAACTTGATTTCTTTAAAATTTAAAAATTCTGCTCTGCAAAAGACAATGATAAGAAAATAAGAAGATGAATCACAGACTTGGAATAAAATGTCAAAAGACACATTTGAAACAGGACTATTATGCAAAACATATATAGAATTCTTAAAACTCAACAATATGAAAACAAACAACTTAATTAAAAAATGAGCCAAACACCTTAACAGACACCTTACTGAAGAAAATATACAGGTGGCAAATAAGTCTATAAAATGATGTTCTATATCATGTGTCATCAGAGAAATGAAAATTAAAACAATAAGACACTATATCCTTTTTATAGTGACCCAAATCTGTGACACTTACAACAGCAGATGCTGATGATGTGGAGCTTCAGGAACTCTCAAATATTTCTGGTTTGGACTGCAAAGTGGTACAGTCACTTTGGAAGACAGGTTGGCATTTTCTTACAATCATAAGATTATAATCATAATCTTATTGTATCCTCCAATAACTCTCCTTGGCATTTACCCAAAGGAGTTGAAAACTTATGTCTACATAAAAACATCCACGTGGATGTTTATAGCAGCTTTATTTATAATTGTCTAAACTTGGAAGTAATCAAGATGTCCTTCAATAGGTAAATGGATAAATAAACTGTGGTACAGTCACACAATGTAAAATTAATCAGTTTATCACTCTGGTGGGTGATGTTGATAATGGGGGAAGGCTATGAATGTATGGGGCAGTGCATAAATCTTTACCTTCCCCTTAAATTTTCTGTGATATTTAAACTGCTTAAAAAAATAAAGTCATGAAAAAAGAAGAGAAGTTGCAGGAAAAAAAAAAGAAATGGAAAAATACACAATATTAGGAATAAGCACAAGTTGAAACAGAGTCACTATCGTAAATATCATGCTGGCAGTAAGCATGAAAAAGCTGGAGTACATATATTAATATCAGAGAAGGCAGACTTCAAGACAGAATATTATAGGAGAAAAAGAGATTTTCATAATGATAAATGTGTTAATTTTCAGGAAGGTATACCAATCATAAATATGTATACGGCTAATAATAGTTTTAAAAGATATAATGTGAATATCAACTAAACTAAAAATAGAAAAATTCATACATTTAGTTAAAAATTTTAATACTTTTCTCTCAAGTATACTTTGTACGCTCATCAAAACAGGTCATACTCTAGACCAGTGGTCCCCAACATTTTTGGCAACAGTGACCGTGCTCTTATGAGAATCTAATGTCTGAAGATCTGAGGTGGAGCTGAGGCGGTGATGCTGGCACTGGGGAGTGGCTTCAAACACAGATGAACCTTTGCTCGCTTGCCTGCTACTCACCCGCTGCTGTGCAGCCCAGTTCCTAACAGGCCATAGGCTGATACTGGTCCACAGCCCCAGGGTTGGGAACCCCAGCTCTAGATTATAAAACAAGTTTTAGTATGGCAAAAGATTTCAATGTTCCAATAAGGCTAAAAGATTAAAATTTTACAGACAATGTCTTCTGATCATAATGCAATTAAATTACAAATTAGTAACAGTAAGATATCTATATAACCCCAAGGGGCCAAGAAATAAACCACAAAAAATATTAGAAATTAGTTTGGTTTCCAGGCAAGATGGTAGACTAGGTAAACACTGTGCTTGTCTCCTCTCACAACCAATTCAAAATTACAACTAAACTATAGAATAGCCACCATTGGTAGCCACCTAAAGTCTAGCTGAACAGAAGCCCTACAAATAGGCACACACAGAAGATGTGACCCCAAGACTGGTAGAAGGGGCAGAGATGTGAAACATGCTGGTCCTACACCCAAGTGTGGCAGGTGAGAATCAGGAGGGAAATTTTGGCTATGGAGGTCCCCCCGGAAGAGCAAAGTGTCCCAGCCCCACAGTGGTATTCCCAGCCTAGGATACCATTACTGGGAAGAAAAGTCTTCACAACTTCTGGCTGTGAAAACCAGTGGAGATTGTGACAGAGTAAGATGAAGTGCTGAGAGAGTCACAGACTTTCCTTTTAAGGAGTCTGTGCATGTACTTACTTGGTGACGAACTCACTCACTGGATTCCAACTCTGGGACAGCAGCTTAAAAGGCACCAGGGACATAAGGGAGGAACTAAATCATCTGGTATCAGGGCAAGAACTGGAGGAGTGGCTTTCTCCTAGACAGAAGTGCTGGCAGAAGGCACATTGTTCCTTTGTTGAGCCCTCCCCTGCTCAGCTTGCAGACCCAGGCAGGCGCCATATTTGTGTCTCTACCAATGTAGCTAACACTGGTTGCCCCACCCTGGTAATTTCTTGAGACACTGCCCGTCCCAATGTGCAGATCTGCCCAAGCCTCATCCAGTAGATTTTCCATACAAATGGCCTGTTTTGGCTCACGCTGTGGACTTTATTAAAATCTCTCAAAGGTTCACAAAACATAAACAAGCAGCATCTGTCTTTGGCATGCTCCATACCTCTTACCATGTAGCTCCAAGCTCAGCTGGCTTTGATTTGCAGCTTGGCCTCTTGAGGTACTTCCAAGCCCAGCATCGTGGTGGCCATCTGTGGATTGCTTGGTGGCTCATGAAAGGTGAGCTGGGGCAGGGCACAGGCTGTAGCTGTACTTGGCCTGTGAAAGGGCCCCTCCTAGGAGGCCCTGGCCTCCATGCCTGGTGGCCTGCTTCGCTGTGAGCTGAAATACCACCTGGGGTCACATCTGAGGACAAAACATAGAAAGAGCAGACAGGGCAGGCACAACAGCCCTGCTAAAGCAAATCCTCCTCTGCATGGTCAGCCACTGCACAATAACTTCTCCACTGGTCACGGCCAGTCATCACAACAAATCAGCCTGAGGGCAAACCCTCCCATTGATGATCAAACAGCAATCAAGGCTCAACTACAACAGAAGGGCACATACAACCCATACAAGGAACGTGCCTGCATCACCTGGCTCAGGTGGCCAGAGAAGACTGTTCCAGTGGGACCTACATCACACCTGCTATATAAGTCCACTTTACTAAGATCAAGAGATACAACTAAGACCTGCTATATAAGTCCACTTTACTAAGACCGAGAGAACTAACAGCCCTAATACACTGAAAAAAACTCAAATAGGCAGCCAAAATGGGAAGACAAAGAAACACGTCTAATAAAAGAAAAGAACAAAACTCCATAAAAAGGACTAAATAAAATGGAGACAAGCAGTCTATCAGAGTTCAACACATTTTTTATAAGGATGCTCAATAACTTAGAGGAAGAGTAGATAAACTCTGTAAAACTTTAATAAAGAGATAGAAAACATAAAAGAACAAGTTAGAAATGAAAAATACAATAACTGAAATAAAGAATACCTTAGGAAGAATCAACAGTAGATTAGATGAAGTGGAGGTTGAAATCAGTGATTTAAAAGATAAGGTAGTAGAAAACACCTAATCAGAATAGGAACAAGAAAAGGAATCCAAAAAATGAGGATAGTTTAAGGGCCCTGTGGGACAACATCAAGCATACCAACATTCACATCATAGGGATACCAGGAGAAGAGAGAGAGCAAGGAATTCAAAATCTATTTTAAGAAACAATGACTGAAAATTTCCTAATCTGGTAAAGGAAATAGACATACAAACCCAGGAAGCACAGATACTCCCAAACAAGATGAACCCAATGAGGCCCACACCAAGACATATCAAAATTAAAATGCCAAAGGTTAAAGACAAACTTAAAAGTAGCAAGAGAAAAGCAGTTACCTGTAAGGGCACTCCTATAAGACTGTCAATTGATTTCTCAGCAGAAACTTTGCAGGCCAGAAGGTACTGGCAGGTAATATTCAAAGTGATAAAAAGCAAGGACCTACAACCAAGATTTTCCCACCCAGCAAAGCTATCATTTAAAATCAAAGGACAGGTAGAGTTTTCTAGACAAAACAAAGCTAAAGGAGCTCATCACCAAGCCAGAATTACAGAAAATGTTAGAAGGATTTCTTTAAAAAAAAAAAGAAAAAAGAAAAAATATCAAAAATGTGAATAATAAAATGTAATAACTACATATCTAGCAATAATTACTTTAAATGTAAATGGATTAAATGCTACAATAATAAAGAAGATAGAGTGGTTGAATGGATATGAAAACAAGAACTTTACATATGCTACCTATAACAGTCACTTCAGACTCAAAGACATACACACATATTGAAAATAAAAAGAGTAAAAAAAGATGTTTCATAAAAATGGAAACAAACACAAAAAGGCTAGGGTAGCAATACTTACACCAGACAAAACAGACTTTAAAACAAAGGTTATAACAGATAAAGAAGGACTCGGTTATCCCATTTCTGGGTGTTTATCTGAAAAAAAAAAAAACCCAAATAGAACTTCAAAAGGA
Source organism: Macroglossus sobrinus (assembly GCA_004027375.1). Lineage (NCBI taxonomy): Eukaryota > Metazoa > Chordata > Mammalia > Chiroptera > Pteropodidae > Macroglossus > Macroglossus sobrinus. The sequence goes on from PVKZ01000237.1 coordinate 653,553, forward strand.
AATATGGATTCATATGTTTATTGTAGCATTATTTCTGATAGGAAAGCTATGGAAGCATCCTAGGCATCCATCAATGGATGAATAGACAAAGAAGATGAACATACACACAATGGAATATTACTCAGCCATATGAATAAGTTGGGGCTTATTGCAGGGAAGCAAAATTGGTTTGACATTCAAAACACAACCAATGTATTTTGACATCTTAACAGAATACAGAAAACTCATATTGCCAGCTCATTAGATGCAGAATAATATATGGCATCCAACATATCCTCTATAAAGAATAAAATAATAATAAATTATTAACATTAATAATAATAAAATAATAGTTAACTCATAATAGATAAAAACTTTCAGGAAACTGGGAATAGAAGAAAGCTTTCTTATTCTTACAAAGGGCATTTATGAAAAGCCCACAACTAGCATCATACTTAACAGATAAAATATTGAGTAACTTATTTCTAATATCTCCACTCTCACTAATTTTTTTATGCTCTGAACTGACTAACTTGAGTCAATAAAATAAGGTACGAGGAAATAAAAAGATGTATTTATTGAAAAAAATAAATTTTCTCAAATGATATGATCACCTGCAGAGAAAATCCCAAAGAATCTACAAAAACTACTAGAAATAAGTAAAGTAAATGTATTAAAGTTAGAAGACAAAATGTCAATATATAAAATTACTTGTATTTCTACATACTAATAACAAACTATTTAATTTAAAAAATATTTAAAATAACATAAAATTCAACACACTTAAAAATAAATTTAACAAGCATGGTGCAAGATTCCTACACTAAAAGCTACAAAATATAGTTGAATGAAACAACATGAATGGACCTAGAGATTATTATGCTGAGTGAAATAAGTCAGAGAGAAAAAGGTAGATGCCATATGATTTCACTTATACGTGGTAGCTAAGAACAAAAGGAACAAACTAATCAAAAACAGACTCACAAATATAGTGGACACTTTGGTGACAGACAGAGGGGTGGGGGTTTGGGAGGCTGAAAGAATGGGGTGAACGGTTAAACTACAAATTAGTAGTTGATAGTTGGGCACGGGGAGTGTGGAAGAGGGAATGCAGTTAGCATTAATATGATGGCTAAGTGGAGGGCCAAGGGAGGAAGGGAGCAATTGGGGGGATTGTTTTATAAATATTATAGATGTCTAACCAATATGCTCTATACTTGAAACTAATTTACATAAATAAATTTATTTAAAAATATATAGCTGAATTAAATTAATCAAACTTATATAAATGGAGATATAGACATATTTATACGTGAGAAGACGATCATTCCGAGATGTCAATTCTTACAAAATTCATGTATAGATTCAATGACATCCTGTTGACTATTTTTTAACCAAGCATTTTCCAGAGTTGTTAAATACCAATATCCACTTTACTTAAAAAAAAATATTGACATCTCCAAGAACACTAGCTTGAGAATTGCATTAATATGAAAATCACTGATGTGTTTTCATATGAAGAATTTGAAAATAGGGGAAACCAGAATTAGCTACAAGGGGGGTGGTCTGTAAGAGAGAACAGCGGAAGGTCACTAAGGAGGAGCATAAAGAACACAAAAGAGAAAAACTGGATCCTTAAGATGGCTTTGCCAGCCTCAAAAGTTCACTTAATTTTAGACCTAGATTTTGTTGTATTTTTTTCCTAGTTCAGTCTAATTTGAGAGAAAGCTCAGTATTTTTTGCTCTAAGCATTCTACACTTTTCTATGAAACTATAAATCCCACAAGCGCAGAGGAATGCTTGTTTTGTTCTTCTTTATATTGGCTAGTATCAGGTGCAGTAATTTCATGATAGATGCTTAACTCATTTCTTCATTCCTTCATCTATTTATCTCTCAAATATTTAATGAGTACTCACCATGTGTCAGGTGCTGCTTTTGGTCCTGCGGATATAGCAGTAAGCAAAACAAAGCCCCATGTTTCATAGACCTTAAAATATACACTCTTCAAGTGAAAAAATGAGTGAAAGAGAAAAATACCTCCTAGTAATCATGCTAATAAACATCTATAATTTTATATTTTCCATGCATATTATTTCATCAAGTTCTCATAACAATAATGCAGTGCAGGCAGAGTGAAGTAATATTTCTGTTTAGATAAAAAAAAAAAAGTAAAGATCAGAGAGATAATAGGTTGCTAAAAGAACAACAATGATGAAGCAAGGACACGCACCTAGGTCTCCAGAGAGGAAATCTCATGTCTGTTCTTCCTTTAATATGGGCCAGAAAAAGGATGAAAATAGACAAGCCCCACAACTAAAGATTTATCACCCTGCCACCCTCTTTTTCCAAACATAGAAAAAAATGGGTGCTTTAAGCACTTGCCTAATGTTCCACTGCAGTAGTTGTGGCTGCTATTGTGTTGATGCCTTGTTAAAAGGAGAAAGAAGCCTGGGTATTTTGACAGAATTTTTCTCCTATGGCCCACAGAGGCTCAGACATTCATCATGCGCTGTTATTTATTTATCATATCTGAGATGTTGCCCTCAATAGCACAAGTGTGAAAAAGCAGATTCCCTTTCCCTAGGGAAGGCATAAGCTGATGAGTCAATAATTAAAAACCGCCTCAGCAGCTGACACTTTTGCCTCCTTGAAAAGCTGCAAAAAGGGCAGCAGAAACAAAGAAAAGTTTCTTTTTATGAAGTTAAAACAAACTTTGTCAATACAAGAGGAGTTATGTATAAATGAGAGAGAGAAAGACTGAGGGCCTGAGGGACTATTGACTTAATGCAAGCTGGAGATGCAGAGATTTCATTTAAACAGAGTTTGATGTGAGTGGCTGTGTAAACACAGAAGTGCTTCTAGATGGGCCCATCACAGTATTAGGCACTGGAAGAGGACACAGCTTTAAACTCCACAGGTTGAGGTAGAGGTAAAAATCTAAGAGAAGTTTCTGATAACTCACCTAAAAAAATGCCGAAGGTAAGAAGAATAGGGAAATACATTATTTAATTTGAAAAACCACAATAAACAGCGATGAAACCAAAAGGATAGTAAACTTCATTTCCTCTGGACACAAGAAGAGGAAAAAGGGAGGGTATGTTGTCACAAAGGTATGTTAAGATAAACCAAAATTACCTAAAGACTTAATTGTTGATGTTGCTAAACAACAACATATTATCTGGAATTAAAGTATCATTTTTCTCCAAAGATTTGATTATTATCTATAAGGGCTTATATTGATACACTCCTAATTATTGAATTGGAAGTGGGGAGAGAGTGAATGGTAAGGTCCTGGAAGGCTCTTCTAAAGCCCCACAGTCAGTCTTCATTCGTTCAGTTCCCAGGGTGGCAAAGCTTCCCTTTTGGCTGATGCTCACTGTGAAGTGTCAAACATGTCGATTTCATTTCCGCAAACCTCCAGATGCTGGTGAGTGGTGCTGAGTTAATTTTTAAAATATCTTTATATTTTTGTCCTCCTTTTCTAGTTACTAAGAAAAAGTCCCAGAAGAACAGGTAATTTTTAAAATTATGTTTCTTCTTATTTCGTTTCTTACTAAGGCTTCATAAATGTCTTGCGTAAAATTTTTAGTATTTTTAGCATTCTTTTAAAGAGAAAAAAATGTCAAAGTTCATAAAAGGTTTCAATAAAGTCACATAAATAAAAAATAATTATTTGAATGTTATTACTTCCTTCATAGCACTGGCCTTAAATATCTTCCATCTATAGTTTGTAGGAAAGAGGAACATGAGGGAGAGGGTAGAAACCAAACTAAATATAAAGATGTCATTAGCTACCCCGGGTAGGCAAGAACTCCTGGGAGAAATACCAGCCTTAATGGCTCCCAGAATTATAAGGTAGAGGGTAGAAGTGCAAACCAGGGGCACTCAAAAGCCAGCTGAAGCGAGAGGCATGGCCAGTGGACCCACGTGTACTGATTTTAGTGTACTTGAAAATCTATTTATATTCTCAACGCTTCTCCAATCTCTTCTATTGCCTAAATTCATCATTAGAACTTCTGCTTTTTAGCTTAAGGATTTTTTGCCATTATGATAAAGTTTCTGTGGAATGTGATATTTCCTAGGGGTCAAAGTATAAGCCTTTATATAAGAACATGAATTAGTTCATCAGACCCATTTGTAATAGCTTATTTGGCTAAGGGGAAAAGTGGGGAGGGCATAACATCAGACATCAGAGAAAGATAAAAGTGAAGTAAAACAAAGTAAATATTGGAAATGATTTTTAAATCCTTATTATTACAGCCATCTATGTCAGAGTGAAATGCTTATTGATGCTGAGGTTTTTATCCACTTCCTACTCTGAGTTTGAAATAATGGTGGAGGAGATGCCAAAAGCCCAGATTTTTCTGGTTTCAGAAAAATTTCCGCAAATAATAGACTACTGAATCCTGAAAAGAATAAGCTGATTGATTTTTTTTCCATCTTTAGTGAGATGTAATCCACAAACCACATAATTCACTCATTTAAAACATACAATTCAGTAACTTTTGGTATATTTATAAAGTTACGTATCCATCACCACAATGCGTTTTATAAAATTTTCATATCTCAAAAAGAAACCCCACACCATATCACTTAGCTTCAGATCTCATCTCCTCAGTCCCACAGCTATAGGCAACTGCTAATTTATTCTTTGTCTCTACAGATTTGCCTATTCTGGACATTTTATATAAATGGAATTTAAACTGATTCTTAATGTTCATCCTTTCATTTCTTTAAAATAATCTTGCCAAAACATATTGACTTCTTCATTGATTAAATTACTATGATCTTCCTTAAAAATATTATGTAGAAGGTATATATAAATATTAACAAGGATACCATTTTCCTGGGGGGTGGGGTGGGGAACATTTTCAATACTCCAGATGATCCAAAATTTAGTCAACGTAAGAAACTCAAAAATAGACAAGTTGTGTTATGAAATAACTCAATAACCAGTTACACATACTTAACAGACATTAAAATGTTTATAATATATAGCAAATGTCTAAAACAATTCTTTAAAAAAGTTATGTAATGAAAAATACATTATTATCCATAAATGTGAATCCCAAAGTCAAGTTTCACAACAAAACTGTTAAAGGAGTGGCCACAAAGAAGGAAATGAGAAAAGTTAGATACTTTCTCATCTTAACACAAGTAAGAGTTAAGACACCATAATTAGAAAAAGAATGGGTTTAACATGTTTTATAAAACCTTAAAGGCATGTAGAATTAAAAAGTAAAATATGTACTCTAGTTTACCGAAGGGAAAAAAATCAAAGAAAAATGTTACCTTTTCAAGTGATAGAAATGTGGCAACAATAAGAAAGTATAACCAAAAGGTCTCCATCTCTTGTTCCCAGACTCACTTCACATTGTTCAGACCTCATTTTAAACTTCACTTCCTTCCCCAGAGGTGCCTAAATTAGGCCTAAGCTTTATCTCAAGATTGAGATGAATCACCTTAAACTGTACTCAAACATCTCTCTCAACTTTCACATTATTACCTTTAATCTCACATATAATTGTTTAACTGCCCTCCTAGGAGGGGAGAGAATACTTCTATCCTCCTCATAGATGTATTATATGCAATAGAAATCTTATAAATCTACATTAAATGACTGAATAAATGAATGCATGCTTGATTATATATAGAGAATAAGCCAGCAAGATTTCAGAGATACAAAAATATCAATCCAGCCATTACGTGAAATATAACAATCTATTAAAGCCATTTTTTTGGCCTTGACAATGCTCATGGTAAAATAGTAAATGAAAATACAATACAACTATCCAAATTTGTACTAAAAATACAGAGAGAGAGAGAGAGAGGAAATGGATGAGAGAGATTGAGAAGGAGAAAGAGTGTGGCGAAGGAGAGATTGGAAAAAATTCTAGTTAACACTATTTCTGAGAACTTAAAACCTGACTCTTTTTTTAAAAATAATTTTCTTTGCTCTTTTTTGTTAATTTCTTGCAGTATGTTATTTATTTTATTTGTGCTAAAATTAGTTTTTAATTTTACCTTACATAATCTACTATTGTTCTTACATTCCTCTTATTATTTGGTTTGTCAGTTTTAAATGCTTATCATATTTTACTCCCATATTAATAGTCAATGAATTTAGATTTTATTTTTCACATTTTTACTTCCTCTTTTTTTATCTTAAAAGTGGAATTCTTTGCATTTTGTGAGATCATATTTGCATACTATTCTTTCAACCTTTTCCTCATTCTCATTTTAGTCTTACATCTATACTTATATCTATAATTAAATGTACTCAATGTTCACCATCAGTCTGTTTACCAAAAAAATTTCACATTATCTCTTGGTTGGATGAAGATCATCCCCTGGTAGTTTCTTCCAGAAAGACTCATGATAGTAGTCTGAGCCCTTTCAGGTGGAATCTTGTCATCTATGCCTTTGACAGTTGAACAGTATCTCAGTTGGATATGATATCCTTGGATCACACTTTCTTTCCATGAATTTCTTAAAAATGCTGTTTCACTACTGCCTTGCTTTGTATGTTAATTTGAGAAGTCTGATCCCAATATTATTTTCTTACTTTAGTTTTCTAGTGTGTAAGTCCTAGTAATTCTTGTCTTTATCTTTAAATTGTAATCATTAGGGTATGTCATAGAGGTCAGATTTTCAAGTCTATTATTCCAAAAACCCAGTGGATCCTTTTAATATGTAGATGCAGTTCTTTTATTCCAGGAAAGTTTTGATTGTAGGTTTTTTTCCTGATTCAATTTTACTGATGTGTGATTTGCATACATTAAGATTCAACCATTTTTAATGAAGTTTGATATTTGATAAATGTATATTCTTATGGATCTCATGTAACCACCACCATAATCAAGACATAGAACTTTTTTATAACTCAAAAAGTTCCTTTGAGCTCTATTTCAGTCAATATCATTTCCCCAACACACTTGCATCTTTCCAAACTTCATTCCTTGGCTCTAAGCAAGTACAATTTGACTTATATCATTATAGATCAGATATGACTTTTATAGAATTTCATATAAATGGAAAAATACAGTATGAACTATATTGCATCTGACTTCTGTTTTGCCTTGCTTCTCTTACTCAGCTTAGTCTTTGAATTTATTCATACCATTATATTGGTCAGTAGTTTATTCCTTTTTTTCATGAGTAGTATTCCATTGTATGTATACACCAACATTGATGAATTCACCCATTGATACACATTTGTGCTATTTCACTTTTTAGTTACTAGGAATGAGCCGTTATGAAAATTTGTGCATAAGTCCTTGTGTGAGCAAATGTTTTTGTTTCTCTTATGTAATTAAGAGTGGGATTGTTGGATTATGCAAGTTTAAGCGTGCATTTAATTTTATAAGAATCTACTAAATTGTTCTGCAAAGCTGTTGAGCCATTTTATGTTATCACCGACACCTTCTTGTCAATTCATTATATTTTTAGTTTTTTTTTGAAAGTTTAGCAATTCTAGTGAGTATGCAATGGTATCTAATTGTTGTTTTAATTTGCATTTCTCTAATGAGCACTGATATTGAACACCTTTTTCTGAGATTATTGTCCACTCATATAGCTTCTTCTGTAAAGTTTCTGTTTAAATATTTTGCCAGATTTTATGGAAGCTGTTTGTCCTCATATTATTAAATGTAAAAGTTTTTAAAAAATATTTTCTGCGTATAACTCTTTTATCATATATATGTATGTAGATATTTTTTTCTCCATATCTGTGGTAGCCTATTAATTTTCCTAGGAGTAGCTTTTTAAAATCAGGCATTTAGAAATTTGATGAAGTCCACTTTATCAATTTTCCATTTTACTTTAATGACCTAATTAACTCCCCAAAGCCCCATCTATTAATACCAACATATTGGGTTTAGGATTTTAACATATAAATTTCGGGGGTACACAAACATTCAGTCTATGGCATTCTTCTCCTGGCCCCTCAAATTCATGTTCTCCTCAAATTAAAAACACATCCATTTCAGCTCAATAGCTACACAAATCTTAACTCATTTCAGCATCAACTCTAAAGTTTAAGTTCAAAGTCTCATCTAAATATCTAAATCAGATGAGTGAGACTCAAAGAAAGATTTATCCTGAGTCAAATTCCTCTTCAGTAGTGAACCTGTGAAACCAAATATGTTATGTGCTCCCAAATTACAATGGTGATACTGGTATAGGGAAAGACATTCTTGAAGAGAAATAGGAAAGCAAAAAATGACAAGTCCCAGGTTAAGTCCAAAATTCAATAGGGCAAATAATACCTTAAGCATTAAGGCTCGAGAATAATACTTTTTGATTCAATTCTGTGTCTTTCAGGCCCATGAAGTGGCAATACTACCCCCCACAGCACGGTAATGGAGTGCATGGAGTGCAACCCATGATGTGAGGCAGTGCTGGCCGCCTATATTGAGGTCCACAGGTGCCAGCTGCCCCTCCTTTAAAAACACTCTGTGGCTCCAGGCCTTGCACTCTGAGCTGGTGATGGTAGTGGCTGCTCAGATCTCTGAATTTCCTTTAGGTAATTCTTCATTGTTTTGGAGAATAACTTCTGGCTTCCTTTGATATGGTTAATCTATACTAACCTCCTTATCAAATGGTTCCTGGCCACAGCCTTAATGTTCTCTTCTGACCAGGCTTCTTAATTTTTTTAATAATATAGATAGGCCTAGAATTTTCCAAATTTTTAAGTTCCACTTCCTTTTTATTTAATAATTCCGTCTTTAATTCTGCTCGCATTTTACTATAAGAAATCAAGAGAGCTTAGAAAGAAAAGACAATAGAAAAGAAAGGCCAAGCCACACCTTCAACAGTTTAAAAATAGCTTCAGCTAAATATCCAATATTCTTGCTCACATGAAACTCTAGAATATGAATACAATTCAGTCAAATTATTTTAAGCCACTTTATCACAAGGATCACCTTTCCTCCAGTGTCCAGTAACATTGCACACAATTTTTGCCTGTTACCTCATCAGAATTTGCTTTACCATTTATATATCTATAAACATTCCATCTAGGATTGCTTATGTATTCTTTAAGAAAACTAAGGCTTTCTCTACAGCTATTGTCTTTTCTTTCTAAGCTCTCATTAGAATTACCCTTAAAGGTCTGTTCATAGTATGCAGGCTTTTCCTAGATTACACTTCAAAATTCTTGCAGCTTCAATTTATTACCCAGTTCCGAAACTGCTTTTCAGTGTTTGTTACAGTAGCGCACTGTTCCTGGTACCAATTCCTGTCTTAGTACATTTGGGATGCCATAACAAAAGGATAAGTGGCTTAAAACAAACATTTATTTCTCACAGTTACAGAAGCTGAGAAGTTCATGATCAAGGTGCCAGCAGATTAGTGGCTAGCGAGAGTCTACTTCCTGGTTTACAGATTGCCATCCTCTTGCCATGACATCTCATGGCTAAAGGGTAAGAGAACTCTCTTGGTCTTCTTTTATAAGGGAACTAATTCCATTTATGAGGGCCCCACTTTCATGACCTAATTACCTCTCAAAGACCCCACCTCCTAACACCATCGTAAGGTGTTAGGATTTCAACACAAGAATTGGGCGGGGCATGGACATTGTCTGTTGCATCACTCCTTTTCTCTTAGAATGGTTAAAAAAAAACTGACAATATTTAGTGCTGGTAAAGAAGTAGAGAAACTGGGACTCATACATTGTTCTTGAGTAAGCAAAATGGAAAAGGGATTGTAGAAAACCATATGGCAGTTTCTTATAATCAAATACTTAGTATACTACTCATCAAACCTACTCTTAATCTCAAGAAAAATGAAATTTTATGTCTATACAAAATCCTCTATATGAAAGTTTATAGCAGCTTTAATCCTAATTGCCCCAAACTAGAACCAACACAAATATCTATCAACCTGTGAATAAATAATCTGTGGTACATTCATACAATAGAGAATTGCAATAGATTAGTACTCAGCAATCTCATGTGAATTATTTTAAGTGAAATGAATCAGACTTAAAAGTTTACATACTGCATAATTCCAGTTACATTAAAATCTGAAAAAGGCAAAATAAAAAAGACAGAAAAAAAGTCAGTCATTTTCTGGGACTAAGAGTGTGCAAGGGAATTTACTAAAAATTGGCAGAAGAAAACCTTTGGGATAATAAAAATTTAATATTTACTATTCTGTGTATTAATATGGTGGTCATTACCCAAGTATGCATTTATTCAAATTCATGGAACTGTACACCTAAAAAAGAAAAAAAAATGTGTGAATAAACTATAAATCAATGTTCCTGACTTAAAAAAAAAAAGAGAAAAAAATGAGAGAGAGAATGGAGACAATTGGATTGGCAGAGTCTGTCTGATGTAACTATATCAGAACTGTGTATATGTCCCTGGATACATAAATATACATCCAAGAAGTTCAATAAAGTTTAAGTAGATGACTCACCAACATGCATTATAATCAAACTTTCAAGGACAAACTTGAATGAAATGAAATGAAAAAGGACAGTATATATTATTAAAGGTTCAGTATAGTAAGAAGATATAATGATTATTAACATTATGCATCTAGTAACAGACCATCAAAATATATGAAGCTAGTATATGATATGACATGGATAAACCTTGAGGACATTATGCTAAGTAAAATAAGCCAGTGAAATACTGTATAATTCTGCTTCTATGAGGTAATTAGAGTGGCCAAAAACATAGGGACAGCAAGTAGAATGGAGGCTACCAGTGGACAGGGGGAGTGGTAAATAGGGAAGTTATTGTTTAACAAGTACAGATTGCCAGTTTTAAAAGATGAAAAAAGCTCTGGAGATGGATAGTGATGATAGTTGCACAATATAAATGTATTTAATGTCATTGAACTATATAATTAAAAATTATTAAGATTATAAATTTTATGTATATCTATATAACCACAAATTTTTCTAAAATAGAGAATGGGAGTAGAAAAATTGATATCAACAAATATAAACAGCTTTTTAAAGGAATATTGCTATGACAAGAAGCAGAAACAAGGGGGTGACAGCTGGGAAGGGGACAAGATGAAATGCATTATTTCTTCAATATGAGAGAAATTATAGCATATTTGAATGCTGATTCAAATGATCCAGTAGAAAGGATACTACAGGAAAAAGAGAGAGGAATTTCTGGAATGAACTCTTGAGTAGGTGAGAGAGTTTGATTTATTGCAAAGTGGAAGGATTGGCATTAGAAAGCAATAAAAAAATATTTACTTTCTAGAAAAGCCAAATAATGATAGTAATATCTATAGCAATATACTAATAACTGACATTGATTAGCACCTATTGGGTGCCATGAATTATTCAAAACATTTCATAAAAGATAGTTATAATTCCTATGTCCCTTTTACAGACGAGGAAACTGAGGCACAGAGAGGTTAAGTGGCTTGCTCAGTCATGTGGTTAGACAGTCTGGCTTCAGAATCTGTTTACTAACAGGATAAGTGCACTTAAATTTTGATCAGAAAATTGAGGCTCAGATTGATCCATGGACTTCCCATGGTCACAGAGCTATTAAGTATGGAGATGAGTATATTGGATCCCAAAGAAAAAGCTCTTTCCAGAACACTATGTTGCTTTACCTCTGAGAACAACCCTAGCACTGGTCAAACCCTAGCTTATCACACCTCTCGAGACTGTAGTTTTATTAGTGTAACGCTGACACCAGAAAGCCTGAGTATGCACTATGCCTGTCCCTTTCCAGTTGTGTGTGCTTGGATGAATTCCTTGATCTCCATGTGTCTCCAATTTCTTAGATGAAAAATGGAAATAATAATAATACCTCCTATTGTGGTATTAAATGATTTCTAATAGTCTTCTGCACACAATAAGCAATCTATGTGTTATTTATCACTTTTAATGTTTATGCCCTGCATTTCAAATGACCATAATTATCCTATTCATGTAAAACATTGTCAGCAAAAACTTATTAAATTTATAATAGTTACAATGCCTTGTGATAGGACACATGAGGTACATAAGTTAATTAAACAGTACTATATGAACATATAAAATATGGATAAAAACAAATATGTAAACAAAGCCATATAATTTTTAATTTGGAAAGGACAATCTGAATCACCAACTCAAAGCTCTCTGCTTCTCCTCATCCTAATGAACTTCTGGTGTATGGCTGGAAAAATGAATCAAAAGTGTCACAGTCAGGGTTGTACTTCCCACATTGCCTAGCACTAGCCCAGTCCCTGGTAGGTATTTAATAAATGGTTATTTAGTAAAGAGATTTGAAAGGAACATAACTATGCAGAAAGATAGAATGATCTTTGGGCTTCATGTCCCAGCTGAGCATTACAGCTTTCCTAAATCTATGTTGAATTCTAAGTTTACTTGGACTTTGGAGATGCTGAAGTCAATAAGAAAATGTCAGACAGGGAGGAAGCCAATCATTATTTCCAGAAAACTACCTGGGTGCAGCTTGTGGAAGATGTATCATGAGCCCTAAAGAGCCTTTTGATATTGACTGTTCATAGGTAACTGCTTGTCATCTGGCTTCTGACAAGAGAACATAGTTTTCCAAAGTGGAATCATTTTCCTAGGTAAATGTACCTTGTGCTCTATTCCTCTTTGATGGAACTGACATGTTTGGTATTGGATGCCTTCCATGTGAAGATTTATCATTTAATTATAACTAAGAACACCAACTAAATCCCCGCTGCTTGGGGAAATTACCTACCCGAAATGTAGGATTCTCAATAAAAGATCAGGAGCTTATTTCTGATCCACAGACTCAAATTTTGATTCCCTAAAAGTGACAAATGTTTCAGGCTCCAAGAAAAAGAGAAGCCCTAATTACGAGGTATGTAATATATTCCAAATTAGAGAAGCAGAAACATGAGCTGCTCTGAAAGGCATTTTTAGTGGTTTGGAAAGAGACCAGATATGTTAATTCCTCACTCCATATGGCTAGCATATGCCCCTCTACCTCTGTCATTTATGACCTTTAGCATCCCAGAAAACATGTCTGTCTGTGTCATGTGGGTAACCATGCCACATAGTTATTGTTATAGTAGAAATCACAGAGAATGTTGCTTCTGAGCTTTTCAACTTTTGCTGTCATAACCTCAACAGCATTAAGAGATGTAGCTTCCAGGCAACCTATGTCATTAAGGAAATTAATTCAATGGTACAGAGAGGTTTGGGGCTTAAACCTTTTGATGCTATGATGGAAACCTTGGGTGTGGATTCAAGCACTGGAAGCAGTTTTGTGTAAGGAAATACTGAGTACTCTTTTATAATGCAGAATTTTGAGCAGTGGTTCTCAATCCCAGCTATATATCAGAATCATTTGAAAATCTTTAAAAAAAAATACTAAAGTTTTGCTCTTTACTTCATAGATTCTGGTATAATCGGGTAACTATATTCTTAAAGACTGCTAAAGTGAGTCATATGCACAGACATTGTGGAGAATCATTGCCCAGTATAAGATTCTTCAAGTCAATGTTGAGTCATCAGAAGGAAAAATCTTAATGGTTAAATATCTTTGATAAAAGCTGAATCTTTTCCTTGGCTCCAGCTCCAAATGAACATAACTTCTGTAGTTCCAGATTTTGCAGCTGACCCCAAATTTGGAGCCCCAAATTTGGAGCCCCAAATTTGGGACATCTTTCTTTCCTTTGTCCTTTTAGTCAAAAGGAAGTAATAGCCTGCAGGCTAATCTCCAGGCTCCATCTGCCCCTGCTGGAGTCTCAGCAATTCCATTACCTGGTTAAACAACCTTTGTTTTAAATGCTTGGAGATACTTCTGTTTTATGATGAATTCTGATTGATATATCTCCCGTCTATAGTCATATTTGTTTCCTGTAAAATTTACCAATACTTATCTCTACTTTTTTCATATTTTGCCTTAATCTTTCCTGATCAAGCTTTCATTCCACCAAGACAATCAAGCTGTTTTTCAAATAGAATCAACTGTAAAATATAATCAATAATTTCGGTTATTTTCTTATATGACTTCTCAGCAGCATTTGACATAGTTGATTATCCTTTTTGAAAGGAACTTATTATTTGATTTATGGTGTTCCCCTTTCCCTACTGGTATCTCCATCTTATTCTCTTTTTATAGACTCCCTTGACTTTCTTCCACTTTAAATAGAGTCAGAGTGCCAAAGGGATCAGTCCTTGATTCCTCCAGAGATGCCACTTGAGGCAGAGAGCCTGGAAGAAACATCCTATGTTCTCATTTCTTTTGTCCTCCAGTCTTTCCCCCATTTTCTCTCATTGGCCAAACCCAAGAACAGCCTATTGACCCATGAACATGGGATATGCAACCTGTTGGAGCCAGATCCTGCTGATCCAGGGAGGTTCAATGAGTAGATACGATATAGGAAATCTCATTGTGCATTGGAACTTCCAGGAGTGATTAGTAGAAAGACACAAATTGATGCCAAAGAGAACAAGTAGGAAAGATGGTTTAGTAGCAACTAAAGGTATTTGCATCACTCCCAAATCTACTTTCTTCCACCTTGGCAAAGGGCACAACTGTACACCTCACTGAATCCCAGATACAGGAATCTCTTTCCCTCTCACCCTATATTCATCAGCAAATCCTATTGGCTCTATTTGATAATGTAGCTTAAATCCAAGCACAACTCAATATCTCCTTAATAGGCGTAACCCTATCATCTGTTGCCAGATGATTTCAATAGTTTTTTTCTAAAGTCTTTGCTATCATTGCGTTACTCTGCAATCACTTCACTACATAGAAGCCAGGTTTTTTTTTTTAAATATCTAAATAGATCTTGTTACTCCCTCGCTCAAAACACTTAGCCTTAAGTCCATGGTGCATGCTCATGCAGATTATGTGGTGTCCAAGTGTGTGGACTAGGAAGTGAATAATGCCTCTGTCCTTAAGCAATGTAGAAGCCCTGCACAGAACACAAACAAATTCATTATTGTGGTCTCAAGAGCAATTACAAGATTGATCGAAACTGCCTTGGTTTTGTCACCTATCATTCTTCCCCTTAATCACTTCACTAGAGCCACACAGGTCTTTCTTTCCTTGGATATGCTATCTTATTTAAATTTCAGGGAACCTGCACTTGTTCCTTCTTTATCTCAAATGTTCTTTACCTACACCTGTGCCTGTCTTGTCCTCATTTCATTTTTTTATTGAGGCCTCTGTTCCGAAGTTCTCTCCTTATTGAGGTCCTCCATGCCCACCTTTATAAAAGACAGCCCTCAACCTGAAGTTACTGTCCTTTTGATTTGGTTTACTCTCCTTGTTATAGTATTTATCTACCTGACATATTTAGAGAAAATTTAGAGAACTGTATATTTAGAGAATATTATCTTTTTCTCTAAATGTGAGCAATTTTTTTTTTATCTTGATCTCTACTATGACCCTAGTAATATAAATGATGCCAAATACACAGTAGGGGCTTAATACACTCTTGAATAAATAAAAAAGAATCATTGAATAAATGATGTGAATTTGCTCTTGCCAGAGTTAAAAGTCCCCCTTTTGTAAATGTCAAAGTCTCTGTTGATGAAATTATTTCCAAATACTATATAAATCTCAGAGTGTCAGAGTGTTGTTGAGTTCCATGCAGAAGTCAGAAAAGTGATTTTCTGCCAAGCCACATCTCACACATGGACCTCAAAACATAACTTATTTTGATTAGTGTTCTCATGTTCCCCCAAACAACTCTCCCAGGCATTAGCCTCACACTCAGGTTTTCTGCCTCACATAGAAACTGTTCCATCCACTTTCTGTCCTTACTCAAATCACAGAGACTAAAACTGAGTCCAAGGGGCCAGGCAGAAAGCAGTCACCATGCTATAATTGGGTCTTTCCTCTTGCCTCTAACTCTATTTCCTGGATGTCTAAATCAGATGCTGTTAGTCATGTCACTGGCCCTGGAGGGAAAGTGTTCCCGGTATCAAGAAGAAGGCAGCATCTGATCCCAAGCAGAGCCAATCAAATTATTCTGTACCAGTCACATACATCTTAAGAAAGAGAGGTTATACAAATGCAAATTGTAACTTGTATTTGTATAAGCTATATTACACTGAAGTATTTATGACAAAATGGTATGATGTCTGAAGTTTGCTTTAAAATAACACAGTGGAATTAGGGAGAGGAGTGGGAGAAAAGAGATGAAACGAGATTGGCAAACAATTGTAACTCTCAGTCTCAGTGATGGGTGCCTGAATATACTCATGTGTACTCTGTTCTACTCTTTATGTTTGAATCCTTCCACAATTAAAAGCCAAAAAAAAAAAAAAAAAACCACACACACACACAACGAAACAGACAAAAGAAAGGAAGCAGAATACCTAATACCTTGCAGCTTTGTTTGTAATTCTGAGTTGTCTTACACTATGATTCTAACAAAAACCCCTAGAAAATACAGATTCTAATTCAAAGAATAAACTTTCTTACCCCTTTGACAAATGATTTCCCCTTGGGAGACAAGTTTTTATTTCTAAACAAAATGGTGCCAAAGCTTATCCGATCCATTTCTCTTGTTGCCCTCTTCAAGGCAGAGCTTTTAAATGTATCTAGACTCTTTCTGAAGAGTGTTTTTGGTGTTGAAACAGAAACTCTGAGTGAGAGTGACAGACCAGGCCCACACAAGAATGATTTGTCAAACTCCCTGCACGAAGGTTATCTTTTCTGCCACCACATTCTGATACCAAGCAGAGGGCCATCAGCAGCAACAGATGCACACTCTAATGCTCATGAAACTGTCCACAGGCGGAATGAATAGTTAACTCTCATCGTTTGTGGTCCTAGATTTTATTGGCCAGCATTTATATGAAATTTGGAGAAAAATGCTTTATTTCTGTTACAATGTACCAGCCTTCCTTCTTCCTTCTCTTTGATATTCTTTTCTAAACAACATGACCTCACCCATCTGGCCACCTGCCCAGGCACAGCTCTATTAAGCTTGACCTTGGGTTGTCCAGAATGGTTATTTTCTACTTTCATCCAGGGTCCACCTAGTGTTTCTAATCAATTTATGAGTAAAACATCCAGGCAGCTAGGCCAAGCCATTTTTTGACTGCCTTTTATTAGAAAGCTCGTGCTTTTGCTAGAATTTCTTCTGGTCTCGACAACTGAGAAACAAATTCTTTCTTAAGTGTCTTTTCTACCTTCTGATGTCTCTGACCACAAATGAGGGACAGCATTGCAACCAACGCTTGAAAAAAAGGAACTTGAACGTTCTTTGGACTCCAGAGTGGGCACTTCTGAAGTAATATTGTTAACCAGCAGCAAACTTTGTGCCATAGGTGATTTTTCTCCAGGTCTTCCTACTCATAGGCAGAAGCATGACGTTAATAAACCACAGGGAAACCTTCTGACAGAGGCACCAAAAACTCAGACTTAAGCAAGGTAATTACTTCATTCTGAAACAGGCCAGTTTAGCTTGAGGTGAAGTCGAGAGGGACTTGGCATCTGTCTATCTCAGTACATCTCCTAGATTTTCTTTTCTTCCTGTTCCTTATTATCCATTTTCCTGCCAGGTGCCCAGGATTTATATGCTACTCTAATTTTTTCCATACTTAAAAATTAATTTATCCTAAAATCTTATAGATTTTAATATAAGTTTCTTACTTCTTGCAGGAGAATTTGAAAGAGATCCAAAAGAATGAGTGGTGACATTTCAGTACTGAGGGCACTCTGGAAAGGGTAGAATTTTCCTCTTGGAGAACTTTACTAGACTCATCATATCTAGTAAAAGCAATAAAGGGAGAATCTTGGAGACCTGACTTCTAGTTCTCACTCTGGTAATAATTAGCTTAGTAATTAGGGAGAACTGACTTACCCATTAGGACCTCTGTCTTCATTAGCATACAATGAAAGGGTTGAGCTGGGTCTATAACAACTCAGAGCCAAGCATCACATCTGCACGCAGTTGGTGTGCCCTCCAAAAGTGTGCTAAGTGAATGAAGGGAATCTACTTCCGACATTACCATACTAGGGCACTAAGTCACGTCCTGAAAGCAATGATCAATTTATGTGTCTGTCTAGGTTTGGTATCAGTCTCTTGACCAATATGCTTGCAAATTTCATTTGCTTGGTTGGAAACTTATAGGAGATGAACTACGTTCTCTGATAGTTCACATTCTTATAAAATATAGAGACATTTCAAGGGAGTTTGCAACCAAAAGAGGTAATCTGTACTTCAGATAGATAGTTGATTCAAGATTTATGTAGCAGACAGGGCAGGTCCATAATAAGCAGTACAGGTGAATTATAGAATATAATGTGCTATAAAAAGTAAAAGTAATAAAGAGTATACAGTGTAAATTAATAAAGAAAGGCCATGTCTACAGCATAACATTCATAGAATTTGTGCTTTAAAGCTTTAGTCCCTTCACTGAGAAGGTTAGTGGGTGTTTCTACAAAGCATTTCTTAGGAGAGTTTGCATTTTATGAAATGTAGGAAATATATCAGCAATGCCAACTTTCTATGGATTTTTAGGCTTTGGGTACCATCCCTTCTAGAATATTCTTTTCTTGCACACCATAATCATACTCATTAATTCATTTATTCAAACAATAAGTCCTATTTGAAGATATGTTTAATGCCAACTGCTCTGTAACTTACAGAGGCTATAAAGATGAAGGAAGTACAGACCTTATTACTGAAAATCTCACATATAGTTGGAAAAATGTATAAACATAATTACATCAATGTAATAAATATTCTGATAGTTACTTTGAAATAATGAGATTCAATATTTTGAAATAATATAGAATGACAGGGGGAAAAGTACCTAAGTCTTAAGCTAAAGGTTTAGGAGTAGCTTTGTTGAGTAAGTGGTTTGAGCAGTGTGAAGTTCACTTCCAACTATGTATAGGTAGGAAAGAACATTGAAATTGCCACCCTCAATAAACTAAATTATTTATTTGGTGCACAAGGTAAATATATGAGAATATCATGGGGTGAAACTGAAGCTGTTGGCAGAATTCAGTTTGTGAAGAGACTGAAGAGTTGAGATTTTTATATTATAGCCATTAGGGATCTGTGGAATCCTTTGAAAGAAAAGATCAGTTAGTCTTTGCTATTCCTCTAAATCTCTAAACTGTAGTAGGTCATACACAGGAAAATGGTACCTAGTGATAGACACACTCTTAGGCTTGAAAAGGCATCATGGAGCACATCACTTATGATTTGTTTAAATTAATCAAGAAATTTTAATTGTCACATACCCTTAAGCCTAGAATTTTAATCAAAGATGATTGTCATATAAAGAAAGTTTAGAAAGATAGCCATTTGCCTTGAGATCATTTAAGGAGCCAAGATATAGATAAAAAGAGAATAGAAAGGAAAGCTATGACATATAAATATGGGCTAAGTGGTTGTGATACTTTCCCTAACACTAAGTTCTTACTTGAGAGATCACTAGGGTTTTGAGTAGGGCCAACATTGGTGAAGAAAGTAGGTCTCTAGTTTAGCTTTAAAGAATAAATGAACTTCCAATAACAAGGAGGTGGCTATAGCATTTCATCTTGAAAGATTAACATGACTAAAGACATGACAATGGAACTTACTATAACATATATTGATAAGATTAATCATTTGCTTATTTTGTATTAACTAACCAAAGTCCATACTTTATTCAGATTTCTTTAGTGTTCTTTGGATGTCTTTTTTCAGTTCAAGATTCCATTCAGACCTCATTCTATTTAGTCACCATGTCTTTTTAGGCTCCTCTTGGTTTTGAGAGTTCCTCATACTTTCCTTGTTTTTGGTGACCTTGATAGTTTTGAGGAGGATTGATAGTTATTTCGTAGAATGTACCTTAATCGGGATTTGTTTGGTATTTTTCTCATGATTAGGCTGGGATACGGGTTCTTGAGAGGAAGACCACAGAGATAAAGTGCTATTTTCATCACATCATATAAAAGGTACATATAAACAACACGATATCACTATTGATGAGAACCTTGATCACCTGCCTGAAGTAGTTTTTATCAGGTTTCTCCGCTGCCCCTTCCATACTGTATTCTTTGAAAGGATTTCACTAAATGAAACCTAAACATAAGGAGAGGGAATTATATTATATGTCCCTGAGGGCAGAGTATCTACATAAATTATTTGGAATTCTTGGGCCTCTTTTATTGATTTATTTAATCTATCATTTATTTATACCCATATATACTCACAAGTATTTATTTTATACTTTGGGTTATAATCCAATACTACTTCTTTTATATTATTGCTCAAATTGTTCCAGTTTAGGCCACTGAGAGGTCTATCAGTTGGCCACTGTATCTTTTTGACATAACCCTTTATTGTGTTTTTTGTTTGTTTTTAGAAATTCCTTACTTCAGTCACTTCAAGATACTCCAGGTTTACCTTGTGTATTTCCTAACCTAGCTCTAGATTCAGCTGTTTCTCAAAGTTGCCCTCATTCTTTTTATTAGGAAATGGTATAAGAGACCAAGGTCTAGGTACTAGGAGTGCTTGCTGCTGTGGTGTGTCCTTGCTTCTGGATCCTCCTAGCTAACAGAGCAAGGGAATATATGTGCATATGCTAACCCATGTGTAGACACATATCTAAAAATATTTTTATGTATGTATCTATATTAAGCTAAACATGAATGCTTACTGATATCTTTGACTCTAACTCATTTTCTCATGAATAATTCTAGTCTTTTCCTGTTCCTTCTTTGTCTATAACTTCTCAACCAAACAGTGAGAAACCTGGCTTCTACTATTTACTGTCCATTTACTTATTTGTTCAATTCTTGTATAAAAATATTAAAATTATTAATCTATATACTCATGAGACAATTTTATCAAGGAGAGTACAATTCTTATGTTTAGTTTCTTTTGTTTTTATTTGGCAGATTTCACTCATTTCCAAAGTTATTAGGTCAGCAATTTTCCCCCATCCTTTATAGTGAGATTATTTCATACATTTTTAAGAAAGTTAGATTGTTCTGTCACATTCTGCATACCTTCCTGGGATTCTACTGACCTTCTAAAAGTTGATTATTTAATTTGCATAATTTGCTACACATAAAGTGTAGCAAAGTTCTGTTTTTTTTTTTAATTTAGGTAACTAACTGGTATATAATAGTATATAAGTTTTAGTGTACAACATTGTAATTTGAAATCTGTATGCATTACAAAGTGATTACCATTGAAATCCCAGTCATCATCTTTCACCATACAATTGACCCTCTTCACCTATTTTGTCCTCCTGCAACTCCTGTCCTATCTGGTAACTACCAATCTGTCCTCTGTATCTGAGTTTATTTTTGTTTTCTTTCATTTGTTCATTTGTTTTGTTTATTTTCTTTTTTAGATTCTACATATGAATGAAATTATATGGTTTATATCTTTCTCCGTCTGACTTAGTTCACTTAGCAAAATACTCTCAAAATCCATCCATGTTGTTGCAAATGGAAAGATTTTAATCTTTTTTATAGCTGAGTGCATACACACAAAAAAAGCTACTCAGTATAAGAAAGAATGACTATGTATATATGAGAGAATGAATATATGTATAAGAATGAATATATATATACACATATATATATCTCCTTTACCAATTAATATATATCAATATATATACATATAAAAGAATAGATATATTTAAATATCTTCTCTATCAATCATTGATAAGACACTTTGTCTCCATTTGTTGACTAATGTTAATAATGCTACAATGAACACAAGGATGCATATTTATTTTTGAATGAGTGCAGGTTTTTTGTATTTTTTGGATAATTATTCAGAAGTGAAATAGCTGAATCGTAGAGTTCTATTAATTTTCTGAGGAATCTCCATACTGTTTTCTATAGTGGCTATATCAATTTACATTCTCACAAAGAGTGTATGATGATTAACTTTTCTTTACATCTTCTCCAACACTTGTTGCTCTTGTCTTTTTCATAATGGCCATTCTAACAGGTGTGAGGTGATATCTCATTTTTTTTTATTTGTATTTCCCTGATGATTAGAGATGTTGAATACCTATGAATGTTCCTGTTGGTCATCTGTACATCTTCTTCTGAAAAAATGTCTATTCAGATCTTCTACCCATTTTTTATTTGTGTTGTTTATTGTTTTGCTGTTGAATTCTTTAGATATCTTAGATATTAATCTCTTGTCAGATGTTTGATTTGCAAATACCTTCTCCCATTCAATAGATTTCTTTTACCTTTTGATAATGGTTTTCTTCATGGTGTGGGAGCTTTTTAGTTTGAGTAGTCCCTTTGTTTATTTTTGCTTTTGTTTCCCTTGTCTTTAGAGTCAGATCCACAAATAGGTGGCCAAGATCAATGCCAAAGAGTTATTGCCTATGCTTTTTTTCTAGGGATTTCATGGTTTCAGGTCTCACATTTCAGTCTTTAATCCTTTTTTAAGTTAATTTTTGTGCCTGGTATAAGATAGAGATCTAGTTTTATTCTTTGGCACGTTGCTGTCCAGTTTTTCCAATACCATTTATGGAAAAGACTGCCCTTTCTCCATTGATCTGCATGTCTGTCTTTATGCCAATACCATTCTGTTTTGATTACTACAGTTTGTAGTACAGTTTGAAATCAGGAAATGTGATATCTTCAGCTTTGTTCTACTTTCTACAGATTACTCTGGCTATTCAGGGTATTAAATGGTTCCATATAAATTTTAGAATTATTTTTTCTAGTTCTGTAAAAAATGCCATTGGACTTTTGGTAATGATTGCACTGAATTTGTAGATTGCTTTAGGTAGTATAGACATTTTAGGAATATTAACTCTTCTAATCAATGAGTACAGTGAATATTTCTATTATTTGTGTCTTTTTCAATTTCTTTTATCAGTGTCTTATAGTTTTCAGTATACAGGTCTTTTATCTCCATGGTTAAATTTATTCCTAGATATTTTATTCTTTTGATACACTTGTAAATGGGATTGCCTTAATTTATCTGTCTGATAGCTTGTTATTAGTGTTTAGAAATGCCACAGATTTCTGTATATTGATTTTGTATCCTGCAACTTTGCTGAATTTATTTATTAGCTTTAATAGCTTTTTGGTAAAGTCTTTAGGATTTTCTATATTTAAAATCATATAGGGTTTTACATATAGGGTTTTCTATATGTAAAATGTGAGAGATTTCTCTTTTTTTTTTCTGATTTGGATGCTTTTTTCTCCCTTGCTTAACTGCTGTGACAAGAACTTCTAATAAATAAAACATAGTAATAGATGGTGGAATTGGGCATCCTTGCTTGTTCCTGATAGTAGAGAAAAAGCTTTCAGCTTTTCACTGTTGAGTATGATGTTAACTGTGAGTTTCTCATAAATGATCTTTATTGTGTTGAGGTAGTCTGTTTGTATCCATTTTGTTGAGAGTTTTTATCATAAATGAATGTCAAATTTTGTCAAATGCTTTTTCTTACTCTATTGAGAGGAAAATATGACTTTTATCCTTCATTTTAACATGGTGTATCATCTCAATTAAGATGATACACCATGTTAAATCCTAGAATAAATCCCATTTGATCATGGTGTATGATCCTTTTAATGTTTTGTTGAATTTGGTTTGCAAATATTTTGTTGAGAAGTTTTGCATCTATGCTTATTAAGGACATAATATTATTATTTCCTTCCTTTAATTTTATTTTTTTGTGTGGTATCTTTGTCTGGTTTTGGTATCAGAGTAATGCTGGCCTCATAAAATTAGTTTGAGAGCGTTCTCTCCTCTTCCATTTTTTTGAAGAGTTTGAGAAGGATATGTATTAAATCTTCTTTGAACATTTGGTAAAATTTGCCAGTGAAGCTATCTGGTCCTTGACTTTTATATGTTGAGAGGTTTTTTATTACTGATTCAATATCCTTGCTAGTAATATATCTATTTAGATTTTCTATTTGCAAAATTCAATCTTGGAAGATTGTATGTTTCTGGGAATTTATTTCTTTTAGGTTGTCCAACTTGTTAGCGTATATTTGTTCATAATAGTCTCTTGTGATTCTTTGTATTTCTGTCTCTATTTCATTTATTTTCACTCTCATCTTTATTATTTCCTTCCTTCTACTTACTTTCAGCTTGGTTTGTTCTTTTTCTAGTTCCTTTTGTGTAGAGGTAGATTGTTTATTTGACCTTTTTGTTTGTTTGTTTCTTTAGGTAGACCTCTATTTCTATGAACTTTTCTCTTAGAACAACTTTTGCTGCATCCCATAGATATTAGTATATCATATTTTTGTTTTAATTTGTCTCTAGGTATTTTGTGATTTCTTTTTGTTTCTCCAATTACCCATTGGTTATTCAATAGCATGTTGTTTTCCTCCATATTTTCATGTATTTTTTTTTCCAGTTTTCTCTTTGTAATTGATTTTTAGTTTTACTATGGTCAGAGAATATATCTGATATGATTTCAGTCTTCTTCAATTTATTGAGGCTTGTTTTGTGGTCAAACATGTGATCTATCCTGGAGAATGTTCTTTATGTACTTGAGAAGAATGTGTATTCTGCTACTTTGTGGTAGAAGGTTCAATATTTATGTATTAAATTTATCTAGTTTAATGTGTCATTTAAGGCCAATGTTTTCTTATTGACTTTCTATCTAAGTGGAATGTTGAAGTTCTTTACTATTACTATAATACTATCAATTTCTCCCTTTATGTTCATTGATATTTATTTTATATATTTTGATGTTTCTATGTTGGGTGCATATAAGTTTATGTGTTTTATCTTACATGTTATATCTTGCTGAATTGGTCCCTTAATAATTTATAATGCCTTTCTTTGTCTTTTTAGTACAGTCTTTGTTTTAAAGTCTATTTTGTCTGATATGGGTATAGCTACACAAGCTTTCTTTTGTTTCCATTTTCATGGAATATCTTTCTCTATCCCTTAACTTTTAGTCTGTATGTGTCCTTCAGTCTGAAGTGAGTCTTATGTAGGCAGCATGTGGATGGGTCTTGTTTATTTATCCAGTCAGCCACTCTATATCTTTTGATTGGAGAATTTAGTCCATTTACATTTAAAATAATTATTGATAGGTAATTATAAGTTCCATGGGGTTTGACAGATGTTTATTGCCATGTATTTACTATACAGTATCACAAAGCATAGTTTTACCCTCCCCCTGAAAATTCTTCTGTGCTTCACTTATTCAACCTGCTGCTCCTTTTCCTTATCCACTGAAACCACTAATGTTTTTATTGTTTTTGCTTCTTTTATTGTTTGTTGTTTCAGAATGTCATATAATTGGAATCACATAGCATGTAACCTTTCAAACTGTCTATTTTGCTTTGCAGTATACATTCAATATTTATTAATGTCTTTGTGTGGCTTGATAGTTGATTTCTTATTATAGATGAAAAATATTCAATTGTATAGATACAGAATAGACTGATTACCAATTCACATGTGGAAATTCATTTTGATTGTTTTTGATTTTTATAAATAAATTATAAATAAAGCTTTTGTAAACATCAAGTGTAGATTTTAGTGTGGATGTAACTTTTCATAACTGTTAGGTGAACATCCAGGATCATGACTAAAAAGACCATGTTTAGTTTTGTTACAGATTGCCAAACTATCTTCCAAAGTGAATATGCTATTTTGCATTTCTCAGTAGTGAATGAGAGTCACTATTGCTTCATATCCTTGTCAGCATTTAATATTGCTAATATTGCTCTTTAAAAAAAATTATCCATTCTTATAGGTGTTAGTGGTATCACATTTGTTACTTTAATTTGCAATTCCCTAACAAAAAGTGATGATGAACATCTTTTCATATGCTTATCTACCATCTGTATATCTTCTTTGGGGATGTGTCTGCTCAGGACTTTTGCCCATTTTTTAATTGATTTGTTTGTTTTTTTACTGTTTAGTTTTATGAGTTCTTTGTATATTTTGGATTTAAGTCCTTTGTCAGATTGGTGTTTTGCAAATACTTTCTCCCAGGCTGTGGGTATTCTTTTTATTCTTTTAGCTGTTTTTTTTTTCTGTACAGTAGAACTTCTGTTTTGTTTTGTTGTTGTTTTTAAATAAATTCTGCTTTCATTTTTTAATCTTAATTTTGGTGTTGTATCTAAACACTCATTGCCAATCCTAAGGTCACTTAAATTTTCTCTTATTTGTTTTTTAGAGGTTATATAGTATACAGTTTGCATTTGGGACTATAATCCATTTTGAGTAAATTTTTGTGAAACGTATAAGATATTTATTTATGCAATATGTTCTTTTCTTTGCATTTGGACATTCAATTGTTCCAGCATCATTTGTTGAAAAGACTATCCTTTCTCCATTGACTTGCCCATGCTCCTTTGTCAAATATTAGTTGTCTACCTTTGGAAGGGTCTCTATTCTGTTCCACTAATTATATGTCTGTTTTTTCATTAATACTAGACTGTGTTGATTACTATAGTTCTATAGGTAATTTTTGAAATCAAGATAGTGTGAGTTCTCTAACTATATTTTTCTTCCTCAGTATTATATTGGCTATTTTTCTTTTACTGGTCATTTTTCTTTTCAGATAAACTTAAAATCAGTTTTAAGTCCCTTACAAGGGTTTTGATTTGGATTACGTTTAATCTCCGGATCAATCTGGGAAAATTTGACATCCTAATAGTTTTGAGTCTTCAAACCTATAAATATAAAATATCTCTCCATTTACAGTCTGATTTTTTTCAATCAGAGTTTTATAGTTTTCTATGTATAGATTCCCTATATATTTTGTTAGATTTGTACTAAGAAATATAACTTTTTGATGTTTTGTAAATGGCATTGTTCTTTTATTTTAAATTATAATTGTTTATTGGTAGTATATAGTAAAGCAATTAGCTTTAGTATATTAATATTGTATCTTGAAGCCTAGTTATACTTTCTTATTAGTTTTAGGAGTATTCTTGTTGATTCTTTGAGGTTTTCTACATAGACAATTCTGTCATCTGGGAACAATGACAGTCTTATTTTTTCCTTTTCAATCTGTGTGTTTTTTATTTCCTTTTCTTGTCTGATTGAAGTAACTAGGCCTTCCAGTATTATGTTGAATAGGAATGAGAGTGGACATCATTGACTTGTTGCTTATCTTGGAGAGGAAAGTATCCAGCACCTCATCATTAAGAATAAGACTAAAAATGCACTCAAAATGGATTAAGGACCTGAATATAAGACTGGAATCAATAAAATGCATAGAAGAAAATATAGGAACTAAACTCAAGGACCTTGGACTTAAAGAGGATTTTATGAATTTGACTTGAAAAGCAAGGGAAGTAAAAGCAAAAATAAATGAATGAGTCTCCATCAAACTAAAAAGCTTCTGTTCAGCAAAAGAAACTGTCAACAAGGTAAAGAGACAACCATCTTAATGGGAAAATATATTTGCAAGCAATTGGAGAATAAGGGACTAATATCCAAAATATACAAAGAACTCATATGACTCAATAACAACAACAACAAAATGGTCCAAACAAAAAATTGGCAGAGGACCTGAACAGACACTTCTCCCTAGAGGACATACAAATGGCCAACAAATATATGAAAAGATACTCAGCATTGCTAGCTATTAGGAAAATGCAAATCAAAACCACAATGAGATACTATCTCACATCTGTTAGAATAGCTATGATCAACAGAACAAGTAATAACAAATGTTGGAGAGGATGTGGAGAAAAGGGAACCCTCATACACTGCTGGTGGGACTGCAAATTGGTACAGCCACCTTAGAAAACAGTATGGAGTTTCCTCAAAAAACTAAGAATTGATCTACCATTTGATCCAGCAATCCCGCTACGGGGCATTTACCCCAAAGACTTGAACACCCATATCTGAAAGATATTTCCACACTGATGTTCATAGCAGCACTATTCACAGTGGCCAGGACATGGAAGCAACTGAAATGTCCTATGATAGATGAATGGCTAAAGAAGCTATGGTACATATATACAATGGAATATTACTCAGCCATAAGGAGATATGTAATACTGCCATTTGTGATAACCTAGATGGAACTGAAGATAATCATGCTAAGCAAAATATGCCAGACTGAAAAGGTTGAAATCACATGATATCACTTATATATGAGGCATAAACCTAAAAGCAACAAATGAACAGGGAAAACAGAGACTCAGGGACATGGGAAATGGGCTAGTGGTTATGAGAGAATATGGGGTTGGGGAGGAGGAAAAAGGTAGACAGGGTAAATGAGGTCAAATATAGGGAATTAGGGGGAGAGTACAGTGGTAAAGGGGATCAAATATATGATAGCTGAAGTGAACTGGACTCTGGATGGTAATCACACGATAGAATATATAGATGTCAAATTATAATGTACACCGGAAAATTATATAATTCTATTAACCAATGTTACCCTAATAAGTACAGCTAACCTCATTCATATATATATATATATATATATATATATATATATATATATATATATATATATGAATGAGGTTAGCTGTACGATTTTTTGTGTATGTGATTTATCAAGTTGAGGAAATTCTTTATTATTGCTATTGTGCGGGGAGTTTTTATCATGAAGGTGTGTAATGGTAAGTAGGAGAGAGAAAACATTTTATAAACTTAAAAATTTAATCTCAATTTTTCTCTGACCAATGACCTTTATAAGTATTTCACTATTTTTGTAGCTTGTTCCTCCCTTAGATGAGACAGGAAAACTTAAGGGCCTGGTGACAATGGTGCCCTTCCTTCATTTCAGATAAACCTTTGGCAAAATCTTTTACCCTAAAGAGGAGGTCATACTTATGAAGAACACTCTTAAGTATTTCACAATGATGGCTCTTCTCATGGCACTGCAAGAGAATCTTTCTTGAATATCTACCTTGAGAAACTGGTAGCTTATTGAAGATAAAACCCAGAAAGTTCTGGGGGCTCCCATAAGACTGCAGCTCCCAGGATTTTCTTGCTTTAAGTGTTCCTATGAGGTTTTTTTTAATTTTTATTTTTATTTTTTTTATTTTTTATTTTTTTTTTACCTCAGTGACTTCTGCTCTTGGTGACCAGAGAGGCTCCCTTGGCTTGCCTGTCTCATTAGATTTCACACTGGAAGTTTCTCCTGCAAAAAATCAGATATAAGATAGATCTAAAAGATTCACTGATTTTTAGTTTATTCAGTTATTTTTAATTTTTAATTTTTATATTGTTGTAAAGATGGGAGTGACAACTTTCAAGCTCTTTACACGTTGGAGCTGAAACAAGAGTCAATATATTGCCATTCATCTCTAACTTAGAAGAACAGAAACTTCAGAATCTGGTCAGTAGTCTATATAACATTATGTCTTTTTATTCATCCTGTAAGATTCTGTTAGTCATGTAAGCAGAGGAGCATTTACCCCTGCAGCAAATAGGGTAATTTCAGTTTAATTGAGAATATATTGTATAAATCACAACAGATAACATAAATGAATCATCAACTTCTGCTAAGCAAAAAGCTTTTATGAAAAAAAGTGTTCTAAGGTAATATTTTTCTGGATGGAGATGTTGAGAACATGGACTCATTTATCCTAGATATTGATTCAGTACCTATTATATGCCAAGATCTGTGGGAGGTGACGAGGATATGAGGATAGGTAAGATGGATCTACTCATTGTACACACTGAATTTAAAGTTTAGGAAAGAATACACAATTACAGATTTAATAGTGCCAGTGCTGGATAATCTTCCAGGCAAGAGGAAAAGCCTTGGAGATAAGAGAAAACAAGAACTGAAAAGGATCAAAGAATTCCAGGATGACTGGAGTATAGAATTTATTTAAGAGTCACAGCAGGAAAGAAATGGCACATTCAAAAGGTATAACTAAATAAATTTAAGAAATAAACTGTTTGCAAAGATGTCAACAAGGCTAATGAAAACTATCAGGAGTTGATAAAGTAGGTACCACCCCACCTGAAGCGGGAAAGAGAGGGAATAGTCAAGAAAATTAGGGGAGATATATAATTGTAGAAGAGGGTTCTTGGAAATATTTGACCTTCAGCTGAGGAATGTAGCTTATACCAATTTTGGCTTTACAGGCAAAAATGCAAGGGCATAAACCTTCTGCCTTATGATGTCCCATAGATTCCTATCACTGGCTGAACACAAACAGAGGCAAGTGAGTTCGGGCAGTCAGTTCATAATGTTTAGCCTTTCTGAGAGAAAAACAGGGTAGAAAAGATAGAGTGAAACTGGTAGGGATGAATGTGGTAGCAAACTGAGATTATGGAGCACAGTTCATTTATTTTGTCCCTCAGTATCCATTCTTAATTATCTGGATAACAATCTGTGTCCCTCGTATAGTAGATAAAGTTCTAGCAGCTACCATACTATCACAGTGATATAATTTCAGTTATTTTCATATGAAGCCCCAAAATATAAGCCTTCACCGCTATGCTCTATATTATGTAAAAATGGGGAAAAGGGTAGTTATTGAAACAGCAATTAGTAAGTCAATATATAGAAGTAACAGTCTCCACTTCTATAAGAACTAAATTGAAAATCAAAGCTTTCTTTTCCTATCACGAATTTCACAATCCCTTGCTCTCTATCAGCACTTCTCTGGAAGGTGGGGTGAATCAAACCATCACAGCATCTGGGTCCTTGGTGATCTTAATTGACGAGTATAACTGGTTAAGATGAATCTGAGTGACTATGCTACCTTCAATGAAATTTTTGATTTATCTAATTATTTCTTAGTAATCTGGATGAATCCTTCCAGCCAGTATATCTTTTTACCTATTGGTTAACCAGCATGAGAAGCTTCAGAGGGCCAGGAGGTAGCTTCAATTTTTCAATTTAATCTGTGTTCTTCAGTAAAAACAATTCTATCTGGAGCACTAGGATCTCCAAACCCACTGGACTCAAGCAAATGAAGAAAGGAAGTAGAAAATCCTTAAGTATTAGGCATTATAATGAATGACCTCTTCTATTGGCACCCCTTGATCCCAGGCCCAATTCACTTTGAGAATGGGTAAGCATAATTATATATCACCCATATGTAAGGCACATGCTGCATCTTGTATAAAAATACTCTAACCCTGGATCCTAATAGAAATAAATGACTGCCTATTCCATGATGGAAATGGGTCCAATGTAATCAATGGCTATTTTTTCTAGGTAATAATGCTCTTTTTGGGGTTAACATTTGCTTCTTTTGTTGGCAGTTTAGGTACTCAGTTATGGCACCAAGTGGCCATAGTGTGATTAACCTTAGTAAAGCAAAATCTATGTTGTTGAGCTCAAGATTAGCTTCTATCACTCTATGACCACTTTTAAAATAGGTGCATTGAACAAAAACTGGTGGTTATAAGAGGTTGACATTTAGCAAATGGGTCATCTTGTCTATCCCTCTTCAATGGATGCCTTCCAGTGGGTATTTTAAAATGTCTTTAGATTCTTTACCTATGCTTTTTAAAAATTATTATTATTATTATTATTATTATTATTATTATTATTATTTTAATTATGGTGACATTGGTTAATGCAAATCCAGTAAGTTTTGGATATACAATTCAACAGTAAGGCATATATGTTTATTGCATTGTGTGTTCATTGCCCATAGTTAGATTTTTTTTCTGTCACCACATATTTGACCCCCTTTACCCCATCTTGCTCCCCGCTCCTCACTCTTCCACTACTCTCTGGTAATGAGACTCTGTTTATTTGTCCTGTTTGTTGCTTTTAGATTTATATCCTGCATGTAAGTGATATCATGCGGTTTTCAACTTTTTCTGTCTAGCTTATTTCACTTAGCATGATTATCTCAAGGCCCTCCTATTCTAAGAAGCCTATACTCCTCCCCCAGTCTCCCATATTATCAGTCTTTCATTCTTGTGCCAAATCCCTGAGAAATAAAACTATTAGCCACTATTCATCAATCTACATTTATCTATACCTCAGATCATATCTTCTTCAATGAAAATATACACACATTTTTTCTGCTTGAAGTTCTTTATAATGGGAGGATTTCATTTCAGCACTGTTTTTCAGATCCATCCTTCAGTATGCCTTTGGTATACCAATTAAGTACTTCTAGCTGATATCAGTATACTATTCATAAATGTTCATAAACCAAGCCCATTTTTTTCCTCCTCTGTTCACTGATCATATATGTGGGTTGAAGGAGTGATGGTAACAGAGGATACTAAGGGAATCTGATCCACTTGCTAAATGTACTTTATTTGTAACTTTTGGACTTCTTAGATTTATATGTACTATTTCTATTTTTCATTTGAAATAGCTTCATAATTTTATGATTCAATGTATCAGATAATGCCAAGTTCCCAAAGAGCAAAGTTACTAGGTGTCCCATGGTCAGATATTTAGTTTCTAGTAGAACCCAGGAGTAATCCAGTATTTGCTTTTTAGAAGATAAATTTGCAGGAGCAAGCATTATATAACCTCCAAACCCTAAGAAGCTTAGCCAGAGGCTCTGCAAGTCACCTCTATGTTACACAGACAATGTATGTTGAGTCTACTGGATTATAAAATGCAAGGGGCAGTGCAACTTGCACAGCAATCTCTTCTTTCCCCAGTTCACATGCATAACAGGTAGACTTTGGGATTATCTGAAAAATGTGACAGCACAACACATTCAAATGTGTCATTTGTTATCTTCCAGCATCCAAGGAGACCCCCAATTTTTTACCTCTTCGTATTGAATGGGTAGTACAGAAAAAAGACATGTCTCCCATTTTGTAAAGGTGTTTTACATGTCTCCGTCAGTGGGCCATTAGAAAAGTCACTAAAGTGGCAGGCCCTTCAATTGAGTTTATCGCTCAGATTCTGATATGATTGTGTCTTACTTAAGCATATACAGTAATGACAAAAAAAAATAACCAGTACAATTCAGGAAAATTATCCTCAATGTAATAAATCAGTAGTCTCCTATGATATATCAAGGTATTCAAGGCTCTCCAGACAATTGATTGGAGAGTTCACTTATCTCTGAGCATAGATACTGTAGCTGAATTTCAGTCTCTGCCTTCTGAAGGCAAACCGCTTTTGATTATTTTGTTGATGCAGACTGAAAAGAAAGCATTTGTTCAGTCAATATCTGCATTATCAAGTACTAGGAGCTGGGTTGATTTGTGCTAGTAGATTTCACCTCTGGAACTATAGACACAATAGGCATCACAATCTGATTAGCTTTATAACAATTTATAGTCATTCTCTAAGGTACATTTGGGTTTTGTAAATGTGGCAGAAATCACCTACTCCTAAATCTCAGAAGCCCTTGACAGTGGCACTAATCACTGTGCTACTCCCAGTGTAATGCTTTTTGGTTACCATTCTGGAGGATAGGGATGCAGCATATTCTAGGTTCCTGGGCTTCTGAGTTCTGGCTTTATTTATCCACAAGTATTAGATACCCAGGACTGCATGTAATATGTTTCACCAAGCTTATAAAGAGCCTGTCTAAGTGTTAAGTTTAAATAGTCTTTTCTGGTGATATTAGCCTATTTTGAAGTAAAAACAAACAAGCAAACAAACAAATAAAAAACTAAAGAAAAGATTTTTCTGAGATTAGGGTCCAAAAGAATGACATATAAACAGTGGAGTGTTTCAGTTGAGAAGGAAAAGGATGAGGTGTGAAATGTGTACACAGTCTACTTACTAGCAATAGAGGTTTCCAAGAGTGCCTTTTTGTTTGTTTGGATCTTCAGCATAGTGAGAGTATTGTTCTTTTCCCAAATACTGCTTCTTTCTGAAATTAGTAAGAAATACATATTATATTTTTATTTGTACAGAGTAGGAAGAGTCTTGTCTTAAAGAATGGGCAGGCACGCTTGTTTTAAAAAACATTAAAGATGCAAGTGTGTGCCTGGAGGGTAATTTGAAGGGGGGCACATTTCTTCATCTGACAAGCTATGTTATTGTCCCAAGACAAATTTGGACAAATTTTCCAATATTTTTTTTCATTAGAACTTGTCTATATGTGGTATTCTCTGGAAGTCTATAATAAATTCAATCCCAACTAATAATTTTATCTATTTTTAGATTTTATTGTTCTATGGATATAAAGTTTTTCTTTCAAATGAGATTGGGTTGTGACCTAAAGATATGAACATGCTTTATCTTTCTTATGATTTTTTTAAATTCTAACTTATATGAGCTGGGCTCTTTATAAGCCAGTAGGTCATTGTGTTTTCTAGGAAAGTAAAGATGGGATAAATATTAACGTTTTCTCCAATTCTAATATTCTGTCTTGAAGATGATGAGTTCTCACTAGCTCACTCTTGGAATCCAACTCAGAAAATAGCTACAATGAAAAAACACGGATTATGAACTTTGCCTGTTGATATGAAGAATATGTATTTATTCAAAAATACTTATTAAATGCCTAATGTATATAAATAATGTATTAAATGCCTAATGTATATAAATGATGACAAATAAGTGTATTAATCTCTTCTCATAAGAACTTTTAAACAGCAAATGGAAAACAGATAAAATATCACAGAACAATGAACTAAATACAATTGTGATAAGAACTTAACAAGTTCTGAGAACGTGTAAAACTGGAACTTGACCTAGTCAGGATGCAGGGTAGGCTTGTTTTCAATGAAGTGAGATGTAAACTAAAACCTTAGTAAGGTGAAAGATGTGTGTGTCATTCACACACATACCAGTGAATGTGTATAGGGAGGATAGTGTTTCAGAGAGAAAGACATTATGTAAAAAAGATTTGAAATGGAAAGTAACAAGATGTACATTAGAGAAACAATAAAAAGAGCCTGGAATAATGAGAGCATAGAGAGCAAGCAAGAGAGTGTTTTAAATGAGAACAGAAATACCATACGGGGCCATGAAAGGCAATTGAAGCATTTTGGATTAGATTAGATTGGGTTCTAAAAGCAATGGGAAGACATTTAAGCAAGTTAAACATGGAACTTGGCATAATAAG
Organism: Macroglossus sobrinus; assembly: GCA_004027375.1. Taxonomy (NCBI): domain Eukaryota; kingdom Metazoa; phylum Chordata; class Mammalia; order Chiroptera; family Pteropodidae; genus Macroglossus; species Macroglossus sobrinus. The sequence goes on from PVKZ01000237.1 coordinate 688,353, forward strand.
ATTTGTGATGTGGAAAGGTCATACTGGGATCTGTGTGAGAATGAACTGTATTGTTTATGGAAATAGCAGATCATTAATAGAGAAACCAAAATAAACCAACAGGAGGCAGTGGTCCAGTTTAGAACTGAAGGGTTCTGGTGAATGCCAATGGTTCAAATGTGAGTGAGGCGAGAGGGAAAAAGTGGGATTGAAAACTAGATGGGTAGGGCAGAGGTAGGAGTACAAATAAGAGTCTATACAAATGGTGGAACAGACCAAGGTAAATCAACAAAGGTCAAGTGTTTAGGCAGTTTACCTAGTTTAAAAATGTTTTAATTATACCTTTTTAAATGGACCAGTCTCTTTATTCTTTTTATTGAGCATGTTCCATGTTAAAATGCAGTATGGGGACCCTGAGAACACATAAGTCTCCTAAACATTGTATAGAGATATAGGCCTCATTTTCTATTTGTATCAGTTTGGATATAGTTTGGAAATTTGAGCTATTTCTAATATTCCTGGAATAAAGGGGTTTATATAGAAGATAGGATTTATACATCTTGGTCAATGAAGTTCTGAAAGTCTGCAGTTAGAAAATTGGAGAAAGAGTCATTAAAAATTTCATCCTGAAACACTACAGTGGGTTTTTTCAAAAGTACTGAGACAAAGCACTGGAAATTTTAAGTTTCTGGGAAAGACATCAGCACTTTCCCAGTTTACTGTAGTGGAGATAGTTCACAGAGAAGTCAATGAAACCAGTGCATTTGAATGCAAAGAGCTCCAAAGGATAGTTACCTTATCTCCATCCTGCCTTCTGAATGTCATGCAAGTTATTTTTATAGGTAAACCATTTCAGAACCACACAGGAAAGGAGTGTATTAGAAATGGAACTCCTGGTTTCAGTTCTATGTTACAGAGGTGACCTTAGAATGGAGGTGTGTTAGTCCAGCTCCTTCACAAAGCTGACTCCAATATGGAGTTAAATGTACAGTTTTTATTAGGGAAATGCCTGTAAGAGAAATATAGAGAACTAAGGAAGGTTGAAATATCAGAACATGATGCTATCCTGGTTAGTAATAAAGGAAGAGGGAAGGAAGACTGGGTGGCAAAGACATAATTCTGTGCAGTCTAATGAAGGTTTGCAAAAGTGTGGAGGATCAACTTCAAACCAAAGTTGATCATCAGAGGAATCCCATGTCTCCTCAAAAGATTCCTGCATTATATCCCTGCCACTCAACCTCTGGCTGTAAGTAACTTATAAGAAGTGTGGTCTCAGTGCAAGTGTGGTGATGAATCTTAGAGCACACAGCAGGGGCCTTTCTTCAAGTAAGCTCTCTAGAGTTGGAGGTCTGTGAAACATGTCATGAGCATTGCACGAGGGATCTAGTGAAAGGCTGACATCTAACAGTCTAGCATATTCCACACTTTTTTAATTTCAGAACCATATCACAACTATAAACCATATTTAACTTCTAAAAAAAGACCAAAACAATATTTGGCTAACATGATGTACTTGTTCTGACTACAACTAAATACATCTTCATCTTCTCACAATAATAATGTTGTGAGCTACTTTATTCACCCTGAATGATATTAATTACTCTTCTAATAAGTCACAATCCTTTTGATATCCTTTAACTTAAATACTGATTTATAGAGTTAACCACTATTAACAATCTTATATCAAATAGAAAGTGAGTTGGGGAAAGGAAAAATAAATAGTTTGTGTGCTCATATTAAACGATGAAGAATATGCATAAATAATCCAGTTATCATTTTTGCAACTGGTCACAAGTCTGTCACTGCAATTTATAACTCTCTTCTTCTACGGCTCATTTCATTTTTCCTTTGCACTCAGTAAGCACCCCAGATGATATGGTTCTTATCCTGGTGGGTCTGTGCTTTTAGTAGTCTTGCTCATATTCTGTTATTGTGGTTTCTCAGTAGCTTTTATTATGAAATATAGGAGTACTAAAAGTTTCCACAGAGAATCTCTTGGGTTTCAAGCATGCTTCTTTATGCTCTATTGTGTAATAGTAACTCTGTTTCCCCTTGATAATCAGGATTAGTCACACAGAAAACACAAATACTTCATCTGTTTGAGGAACCCCAAGTGGCCAGGTATCAGTCTCAATTTTCAAATCAATGAAACTTTTGCTGTGTCATGTAGAGGTTTCTCTCTTTTGGAAACTGAAACCTCTAATCAAAAGGAATCCAAAGTTTTGGGGATGGAAAACAATAGACTTCTAGTAGGTCATTACATGTTATAGGATCCACTCTCATTTTTACTCTTAGGCTGCCAGACTCATGCATTCTAGCTATATGCTGGCTCAAATCACATATCATACCCAAAGGACATTATCTAGCCCTATCAAAGTATTGGATTCCTGGTTATGCCTTCTACCACACTACCTCTGGAAATAATCTTGTTTGCTTATTCTCTCAGTTAATAATGATTGAGTATGCCCTATGTTAAGACTGTCAGAGGCCGCAGAATCTACTTTAAGCATCCTAGAGATGTAAAGATGTGGTTTCCTTCTCTTAAGTTTAAGTCATGGCAATTATCATTTAGTAATTAAGAAATTAAATATGCTTTAGTAGAAGTACAAAGAATATGCTATACTGATTAAGCGAGGAAAAAAATCCCTTCCATTGTGGAGGTTAGAAAAAGCTTAATGGAGTGCAGGAACCACTTTAGAAAGTGGAAATAAAAGTAAGGGCAAAAATGTAGAAATTTCAGGAACTCAAGGAGAGCAGTCTGACTTGGCTGAGTGTAAGAAACAAGTGAGAAAGAAATTTTGAAGGGTGAATGGAACTGAAATGTCAGTCTAATGACTTCTTACTACAACGATAAGCAGGGTTTTCTTTTTGTTTGCTTTCTGCCAGAAAATAAGTCACAAAATATTACAGAAGATTTAAGTCTGAGCTTAAATCTGCTTCTACCACCAGTTGTATGATCTTGAAGAAGTATGTATGTCTCTGAACTTCAGCTTTGTTGTCACTAAATGTGGATAATAATATAGCCAAGGATGATAATATATTCACAAGATTAAAGGGACTAAATGCCTGCTATAGTCTTTTATTAAATAAATATGCCTTGAACTATACACTGAAGTAAGCAGTGATCATCAGACAATGAAGACCGATAACTACATTGGGGAGGTGTCATATAGGGTTACAACCTAGGACTCATACTTCACTAGTTCCTACAGCTCTTTTATGATGTAGAGTTTGAGGCCAGGAGACCCACACTCCAAGGCCACTGGGCATGAGGAAGTGAGTGATGGGACTTTTCCTCAAATGGCATTTAACTGGACTATGGCCTATTTTCTTTACTTCTCTTTCATCTCCTCATCCTTTAGGGTGAAAAATTACTTCATTACATTTTGTTACAACCACAAGAAAAAAATACATACAAGTATACAATTTCATAACTATAAATATTAGATTAAAATGTCCATTGCTTAAACCACTTTAGAATTTTAACAGGCTTTTATACTAGATTCCCTACTCTCAACTCAAACCTGTCCCCAAGTCCCATGCATCTTCTGCCTCATGGAAAGACAACTTAATCATAATGTGTCATGATTATTATAATAATAACTTGTTCTTGTCATATACAGGCACTGTTACTAGCACTGCAAACATATTATATTATTTAAGGAGCAAAACAACCCTATGAGGTATGTGTTATTTTTATCCCGATTTTACAGATGAAGAAACTGGGATAGAAGGGGATCAAGTAATTTGCCAAAGCCTTATAGCTGCTGAGTAGGAGAACTACAATTTAAAGCTTCAGTGCTGATCACACACTTTACCAGCTTTCTTTAGCCAACACTGCAGGGCATCATATAGCAGTGACCCACTCTCCTCCCATGGTCCTCCAGACATCTCAGGTAAGTTTATTCCACTCTTGGCTTTACATTTCCATTAACATGAGATCATCTGAATGGTAGTCTCTATAGTGTCAGGCCTGTTGCAGTTGATTTGCCTTTGATAAGATGAAATACTCTTTCTCTGTCTGAGCTACACTCTGCCTCAAATAATATTTCTATATCTTCCAGTTTTGAAATTTTAAAAATTTGAAGTAAAATCTAGATTTTATAAGTGGCAAAATCTGTCCTCTTTAGTTTTCTGCTTTCCCTCTCTCTGCACTCAGCACAGGACAGGGCACGTTTGACTTGAGTCTGGATACCTGGACGCGCCCCTTGGGGTAGAGTGTGAGTTTGGTTAACTGCAGCACTTGTTTTTACCCCCTCAGAAGAGCACAAATCTGGAGTCACTTTGAATTTTTGAAGCTGTTATAAGGGTATTTGACTCCTGCATGAAAAAAAGGAAGACACTTGCAGGAGAGTAATTTGAAGAAAGATAAAAAAAAATGCTTAGTAAGAATTTTTATTAAATCTCTCTCTCTCTCTCTCTCTCTCTCTCTCTCTCTCTCTCTCTTTATATATAAAAAGATATATATATATATATATCTTTTTTCTTCCCCTGAAAGGCTATCTATCTATCATCTATCTATCGAATCATCTATCTCACTAATATATTGTGAAGTTGGAAATTTTTCAGGAGAGGGAATACTCAAATTTTGTGTTCAGTGTAATCCAAAACCCGGCAAGGTCAAGAGCCAAGCTACACATAAACAGCAGTCACATCTGGGTTTCATCTTCAACATCTTAATACTAGCTAATACTTATCTAGTATTTGCTTTGAGCCAGGCACTATCTAAATACTTTAGATATTCAACTTATTTAATCTTTAAAACAATGCTATCAGTCAGATATTATTGCTAGTTCCTTTTTCAGATGGAGAAACTAAGGCATAGAGAGGTTAAAGGCTTGCTCAGAGTCACACAGTCAGGCTGTGGCAGAGCTAGAATTTGAGCCCAGGCCAACTTGTTTCTAAGACTATGCCATTATATCATACTCCCATGATTTCTGAATTCTTATTTATCCCTATATTACATTTATTTCTTCCTCTTCCTCAAAAACATAATCTCAGAATTTATTAGAGTGACTTCTTAGACTTTACCTAGAAAAGCCCTCTCTCCCAGCAAGATATTAGTCTCTCATAGCCATCTTGCTACCTACCATGAGATTCTGACCTCTTGGACATAGCTAATTTCACTGAGTATTGGCATCTGACCTAAAAAGGGCCAACAAAATTCTCAGAGCTGAGAAAGGAAGGAAGGTGAACACTGTGAAAGAACAACTCCAGGGAAAGTTCACAAATGCCTGCTATTAAAATTCCCAGACTGTTCTAGTTCCCATCTTCTGAGTCCTGGTTTTAATAATGTTCTTGGATTTTGTGCAGCACCTGAGAATCCTAATAAATTTCCTTTTGATTAAGCCAGTTTGAGATGGCCTCTGTGACTTGTAAGCAAGGGTCTTATCTAAACCGTTGTGCCTCCCATTAGCACTCTTTTGCACACAGGCCATCCATCAAACAGTCCTCCAATAATAAATATTATTTTGCTAAGCCACACACATATTATTGTTCTTCCCTCAGTAAAGGAAAAACATACTCAAATATATATACAGAAAAAGAACTTTAGCTATCTTTCACTTTTTTTTAATCAATTTTTCCCCCTTATTTTGTAGCTAGAAATTTCCTTCAGGTATTCAATGAATATTTATTTTTATGAAATATAAATAGACTGTTGAATCTAAATCTTATAATTAATACTAAATTCAGAAGCCACCATTGCTCAATCGAACTGAAATAACACTATTGTCTTCAGATATTACTGAAGCAAACCCTTCTAAAGGCTTTTATTTTATTCTTGTACTATTGTGTGTTTTAACAGCAGAAAAACAGGTTTATTCCATAAAGTGTGAAATATTAAAATGCATGTTTTATTTCTATTTAAAAACCAATCAGCTTATCGATTAAAGCATATGTTTGAAAAACCAATTCGGTGTCTAGTGCATTGCTAGGCTGTTTTAGTATTTCCAGCTCTTTTGGTTCTATTAATTTTCTAGTTCATCTTTGCCTATGTCTCACACTGATCAGTACTGTGAGTGACTTTTTTTTACATTATACCACAATTGCTCAACAGGAAAAAAATTCATGATGAGAATAGATTGACAATGACTAGTGCCCATATATCTCTTCCAGTGTTGAGGTTTATTCTTTGTCTATATGCCACATTTCGGAGCTCTACTATTTATTGAAATAGACACCAATACATATATGTATTACATGCTCATACTAAATCCAGAAGCCACAATTGCTCAAACTGAAAAAACACTATATGTATATATATTAATACATATACATATGTTTATACACATATATATGTAAATATGTATATGCATATTCATAATTACCTATATATACACATATACTAATATATAGTATATACATATATACTATATACATATATACATATATTATCTATATACACATATATTTATAAACTAAATTTTTAACTTCAAAATGTTGCTGCCTTCTAATTGACTTGGCCAAGAGGAGACAAACAACCCTAGTTTTCCATTACAAAGTGGTTCTCAATCAAGGGTCTCTGTTTCCCAGGGAACATTTAGCTGTCTGTGGGAATTTCTGGTTGTCACATGTGCAAGAGGAGAGTGTTACTAGAATCTAGTGGATAGAGGTGAAGGGTAATGTGAAACATCCTACAATGCACTTAACAGCACCTGCCTCCAATGTTAATCACACCAAGGTTGTGAGACTTTGCTGTAGCTGGTGTTATAGTGAAGGCAGCACAGTGAGGTAATTAAGAGCATGGATTTAAGAGCCAGACAGACCTGCTCTTAAATTCTGGCTCTGCCATTTACAATGCTATTGTAAGACATTTTTGCTATCTGTGCTTCAGTTTTTCCTGTTAAGTAGAGTAATAATCATTATTGTGTAGGTTCGTTGGGAAGATTGAATGAGCTAATCAGTACATGTAAAACATTGTTCAAGGCACACAGTACTCAATAATAAATCATGTCTTTCATCCTCTTCACCCAAGACATAGTGTTCTTTCCAAAGAAACTTTTCTAAGAAACTAAGTAAAAAATATAACAAATAAGAAATGAATTCAAAAGCCTAGAAGTAGACATATGTATCAAGTTGAGAGTCCTTATTCTAAGGCCATGAAAGCCCAATCACCAAGAGGCCTGCTAGACCTAGCTTACCACTTTCCCTTGTCTCTTTGTATAGAGTTCAGGTGAGGCAAACTCAAGTGATTACAGGGGCCAGAGAGGAATATATATATGGTACGAGTGGCCCAATTTTGGCATTCTAAACACATAGGAATGCCTTCACTTCTACAAAGAAATATGCTCCCTCCCATTTTTCTTGAATCATGTGGTTCTCTTAATCCTTTATTTCCTACTGTTGAGAGGCATTGGTATAAAGAAATATTTCTCTTCTTTAATCCATACGACAGTGCAATAACAATGATAAATGGCAACTAACATTTTGCCTTGATGTTGGAAGATAATTGTAGGTGGTGTGTGCAAGCTGGAGAAGTCAGGCCTGGCCTTAAAAGGGCAACTACTACTCAAGTTCAGACGATTATTAAAATGTAGAAACACAGGTTCAGTGGATGCCAAATCTCTTCACTGTTTGAAAAGTCAGTATTCTCCTGAGAAATCTCTTGATATTTAAATATTGGTTTATATTGTTGAAAATATTGCTCTGTGGATAAAACAAAACATGGCTGAGGACTGAATTCAGCCTAAGGGTTGGCAGTCTACTGCCTCTAGACTAATAAAATAAAGCTTTTGTCTTCCCTATCTTTTAATCTCATTACCATTATTAAAAATTCTCAGCAATGACTAATGTATTTGCTCATTCAACAATTCTTAAATGCCTATTGTGTGTCTAGTACTATTTTAAGTACAACTGATACAGAAAGTGCAAAGGCCCTGTAACAGACAGGGCGCTTAGCAGAAATGAACAGTGAGTGGGTCAGAGCATTGTGAGTAAGGACCAGTGTGGAAGAGCCTTTGGGTTATGGTAAAGATTTGAATTTTGTTCCCAGTAGATGAGAAACCATTGGAGGTGTTTGAGTAGAAAAGTCACATGTTTTTGTTTATATTTAAATAGGATTATTCTGGCTTCTACTGAAACTAGATGGTAGAAAAACAATCAATTCAGGGTGCTCTAAGAATAGCTGAGGCTGAATCTTGGTAGCAGTCAACTATGAACACAGCTGACACTGGCTCTTCATCATAACATACCACTTTTCAGTTAAGGTACAAGTTCCCTATGAAAAAGACCCTTCCTCTCACAGGAACATTTTAAAGATCCCAGGCCATTGTGTTCTTTTTCCTCTTTAGACTCTTCAAAGTCTCATAGCTTTGCATCTGCACATCTGCTCCTCTGCTAGGTTCCTTATGGATGTGACTCTTAAGCCAAAATAGACACTTCTCTTTCTAAGCTCATCTTTATCATAAGCTATTTTGCTTTACTCTCCTCTCAGTTCCTTTTCTTATCCCTGGTTTTGAAATCATCACCTTAAACAACAGCACTCCCCTCTATACTCCACTTGGTCTGAAAGAGATTTGAAGGAGATTCTTGTGCCCTGGATGATGGTTATCTGTGGCCATCTCTTCTGCAATAATCAAAAAGTAAGCAACTGTGCATCTCTTAGTCTTTCAATCACTGCACCACCTCTGGATAACTTTCATGTTTTCTCTTTAAAAGGTGTCCTCATTTCTTTCAATCTTTCATTTTATTAAGAGCACACTGCTCTGGAGATAGTCTATCAGTTTTCAAAAGCTGGCTTTGCCACTTCTAGTTTTGGGGTCGCTTGGCAAGTAACTCAACTTTTCTGTTTCCTTCTATGTTAAATGGAATAAATGACACCTTTCATAGGATTGTTGTGAATATTAAATGAGTTACTACAAAGTACTCAGAAGAGTGTCTGACACATAGTATGCTTTGAATTAATGTTAATTATTATTACTTTTATCTTATGTAGATGATTTAAGAAGTATTGAATCTTTCCATTTATATAAAGTACATGTACATACTGCTCAATAAATCAGTGTTTAAAACTGTAAAGAATAATGTGTGTGTTATGTGCTATTGTCTCCGACTCATGGCAGCCTATGAGTGAGTGATGCCCACAAAGTCCTCTCTTCAACGGCTCTGCTTGGTTCCTATAGACTTGTTCCTATGGCTTCTTTAATGGTATAAATCCACCTCATATTTGATCTTTCTCTTTTTCTGCTCCCTATTATTTCTCCCAGCAGTATTGTCTTCTTCCCAGAACCCTACCTTCTCATGATGTGCCCGAAGTAGGACAACTTCATTTTGTCATTTTTGCCTCCAGCAATGTTTCAGACTTAATTTGCTCTAGAACCTACTTGGTAATCTTTCCGTTGGTCCAGAGTATTCATAGAGCTCTCCTCTCATATCACATTTAAAATAAATCATTTTTTTTCCTATCAGCATTCACTATCCAACTTTTGTATTCATACAAATAACTGGAAATATGATGATCTTGGCCTGGTTCTAACCACACATCATTGCTCTTAATGATCTTTCCTAATTCTTCCATTGTTGCCCCATGAGTCTCAGCCTTCTGTTAATATCTTGGCTGCAATCTCCATTTAAATTGTTGACTAAACCAAGGTAAGCAAAATCTTTAACAATTTCAATGTCTTTATTGTTTATGTTAAAGTTGTATATTTCTTCTATAATCATGATTTTTGTCTTCCTGATATTCAAATGCAGTCTTGCCTTAGAATGTTCTTTTTTCACTTTCATCAAAAGTTGTTTCAAATCATTACTACTTTATATCAGTAAAATGATATAATATTTTAAGTTACTGATACATTTTCCAGCAATTTTTAATCTTCCTTCCTCTCAGGTTAGCCCAGTTTTTTTGTATGGTATGTTCTGTGTACAGATTAAACAAACAGGGATATAAAACTCACCCTTGTCTGATACCTTTGCCTTAAGGAAACCATCCTGCCTCTCTATATTCTGTCCTGACAGTGGCTTCTTGTCCAAACTACAAGTTATGGGTCAGGGAAAGTAGCTTACAGAAGTTAAATATTCACTGAATGATAAAAATCACTATTAGCAAAACATCACATGAATTGAATGACTTAAAAAAAAACAGAAGAAAAACAAGAAAGATTCTAATTTAAATGAAATGAAGCTATTCTGTTTCACAAGACTGTCAAAATATGTATGTAGCTCAAGAATTTTAAGTGGGAAGAGATAATCTCCCATAAATCTTTCCTTACTATATTCATATCTGACCCATGTTAGACAATTAAGTCCCTCATGGTATATGAACAAAAAGGAGTTGGGGGACAGGGTGGGAAAGAGGTTGGATACTGCTGTCTTTTTCTTTGTTTTCAGAAGAAATAATGGCCTCAAGAGATCAGACTTAGTCTCCTTTTAATGAGAAAGGTGTGGAGAGAAAGAACAAAGGCATGAAAGAAAGCTAGCAGTCAGTTTCATAATTAGTATTTATTACTGATTTCTTTGCTTCAGGGAATTCAACTGGTGGAAATCTAGCATTCAAAACAGAAATAAGACAACCTTTGCTGTTTATATGATTCAAAACAGGGCTGCCTTAAGGACAAAAGTCTCAGGTATATTTAAAAGAGAACTCAATTGAAAGAAAATTGGTTTACAAAGAGCTTTCCAATAACCATTCTTTAGTTATTTATTAATTTATTTGCACTGCCATTTTATTAATAACTAGACCCTCTGGAAATCCCTAATCCTTAGCTTCAAATTTCTGAAGGGACAATGAAGAGATTGAGGAAAACAAATGATACCAGCATTTGAAAAAACTCTGAAAAAGAATAGGAGACTCATCAGGAGCTTGTTAGTCAGTGATGGAGGGTTCTTTCTGTTTGATTAATAGTTTAGACCAGACTGGACAATTATTTTGATAATTTCTTTACCTGTAGTAGCCTGTGACAGATGCAGCCCTTTGTCTAAAGATTGCCTTTCTCTGATTCCTGTTACTTGGACTTATAAATTTGCTTCTTTATGTTATAAAGCTGTTTAAATGAATGTTTATACATGTTGAAATTAATATATACATTTAATAAAAATGCATATTATACATATTTAAATAAAAATAATAGCAGCCAGCAGATGGATTAATATCTACCAGACTCAATGCACTTTAGGAGGTGGTTTAATTCTTCTGTCAGTTCATTTATAAATCTGCTGCCTCCAGTTTGTAAAATGTAGTAATTTGGTTTAACCATTGGCCTGGTGGGCTACAAGTTCCTCTGAGCTGAATACCTTCCATCTCTGCACGGCTTCCTGTTAAATATTTATTATCGAACAATGCTGGAAATCAGGTGAGATTTTGCATCTAACTAATACACAAATGTTTCATGCTGATCCTCTCCCTTAATTAAAACTCCAGATCCTGTCCTTGTAATAAATGCTTGAGTAAAGAACATGAAAGAACAACAAAAATCTCCTGTTTAGGCCAGACTCCATATCTAATGCTATTATACTTAAAAACAAACAAACAAAAATCCCTAAAACAAAACAATAACAACAAAACCCAACAGTGAGAAACAAACAGTATTATGAACCTTTCTTTTTAATTTTTCAATTCTTGGGTGATATGTCTGTTACTCATACTTCAACATAGGTATAAAGAAGTGATATACTTATTAGGACAAGTTTATTTACTTGATTAATTTTTTATTTACTTTTTATTTGCTGTCTTTATTTTGTTGTCTTGCATATACCTAGTTGTTTCTATCTTTTAACAACTCAAAAACAAGGAAAATCAAGTCAGCATATTAACAAAATCTAGAATTGTAGGAAGCAGAGGCTGGAGAGTAAATGATTGTTCTTTCCCACTCTTTCCAACATCAAACATCTGTTTTATCAACAAATGATAAACTTAAAGAAGTTTCCAAACCATATTAATCTTTGTTATAAAGTCTTCCCTTCAAAAGTCAGAAATAAACCGAGAAATAAAAAAAATAAAATAAAATAAACCCATAAAAACAAACAAAAAGAACCCCAACCCAAACCAACCAACCAATCAACCAACCAACCAACCAACCAACCAAAAAAAAACCACCAATTTTTTTATAGTGAAGTCTAGAAAAGCTCAGAGGAAGTGGGAATTCTCTAATGATGGCACAGAAGACAATAATTCTCCTTTTGCTGGGCTTGGTATTTATAGACTACTATGGCCCCTGAAGTTGGGGCAGCCCCTTGTAGGCAGAAAGGTGATTTCAAGGCTCAGAGCATTCTGTAAGTTCACTGCTCAGAAAGCACCTGTACTAAATATTTTTATGCCAAGGCCATGAAAATCCAGGAGTGCAGCCGTCCTCAAAATTTCTCATTTCTTACCTGCCATAGCAAGGTCACTAGGTGGCTGCACAAATGACTGTAGGATAGATTGCATATGGCAGGGCAAGCAGAAAACAGGAAAGGGATTATACTGAAATGGCACTGAGGCCCTTAAAGAAACTTCTTTCTTGCTAAGGCAATTCACAGCACAGGTAGAACAAATGGACTTGCTTTAAAAAATTCTGAAAGGCCTCCTCCTATCAATCCTGAGTTCTTCTTACTGCCTTTATGAATTGTTAACACACAGGTTTATCTCCCTTAGCTTTAGAAAAACGAGGCTCACATTTAGTGCTCTTTCCTCATAGTATAATGCTACCTGACTCCATACTTGTCAGCTCTGTAAGCCTCAAAACTCTAGGAACCTGTTTCTACTTGAAAGTACAAATTTTCTCTGCCTGCCACATGAAGTTGTTATAAAGGTCCAAGAAAATAATAATTGGGAAAGTAATTTCCAAACTAACATAATAGGCAAATGTATGTGATGACTATTAACTCTATATGTCCTTTTTTTTTTTTCTAGAATTTTCCAGAGGACAAACTGGAGGTTGCTTGTATAAACCTGGGTGCTTAATTCCACTGGAGGAAGAAGAATGACACAAGTACCCCTAAGAAACATGTTATAGCAAATTATTCCTCCTTGTCAACTGCTGGAGGATTTTTCCATGCTTTTCAGAATGCTTTTTTCTCTAATATTTGAGCTGTTTATTTCCATTTCCCTTTAAAAACATTTTTCTCCTACTGCTCCTTAGTTTTTCAATTTCAATTTTTTTAACTTTACATTTAAATTCCTCATTCTACTCTTTATTCTTAATCCATTTTTCTCTTACATATTTAACTTTTTATCTTGTGGCCTTTACTCTTTTATCTTCTTCATTTTCTCTTCTTTCATGTGTTTAATTTTTTATCTCATTCGCTTCTTGCTCTTTATCTTTTATTTTACATCTCATCTATTTTATCTCTTTTTAACTTTTAACCTTTTAATTTTATTGGAGTTTGAATTTTTTTATTTATAACTTTTGCTGGATTCTTTTTATTTTCTCTCATACTTTATTCTTGGTATTTTAGTTTTATTTTACATTTAACTGTCTACCATACTGTCATTATTTTAAAGAAGTCAAAAGTAAAAGTCTTTCTCCTCTAGTATTTATCCTTATTTTAAAATTTGTTTTTACAATGACTAGGCAGGAGGCTGGCTATAGGTGTGGGAGTATAAATGATAATCTAAACCCTAAAGTGCAGAGGCCTTCCTTGCTCCTCAGCGTACCTTGGGAGGCACCTACATCATCAGGCTGCGTTGTTCACACAACAAGAATATCAAGGTATCTGGAAATTGAGCCTTCTCTTTTTACATTGGTACATTTGGTTTACTGGAGTGATGTTGTTTTCTAGCATTTCATTTATTCCATCAATGCTTACATGAGCTTTTGTGTGGTGATAACCCTTGAGAACAAAACTGTATCTGGTTGACTTACCAGTAAGACTCAAACCCAGTCTACAAACCCTATAATGTTCCCCTTTTCCAGTATCAAAACTAAACTTCAGTCAGATTAACAGAGACAGTCAAAGGTAGAGCAAAGCACTCTGCTGGGATTAGCCAATTTCTTGGAACTAAGATACATAGCAAGTTTGAGAGTTCTATTTCTTCAAATTTAGGAGACTCTTAAATTTAAGTCAATGGTATTAAAATCACCAAATGTAATCATGAAGCTAGTGTTCCACAGAACAAGAATGAGCCATGAACCAAAACAATCAGGGAATGAGAGTAAATAAGATGGGTTGTATAGCTGACTGCAAAAGTGTGGAGTGGGGACCAGAACTGTGTGTTAGTATGACTTTCATTTAAAATGAAAGACTTTTACAGCATGTGGAGGGACTATGCTCTGAGAACAGCAAGGAGGATACAACTATACATCCAAGCCCAAGATTATGAATTGTGTGAGAGACAAAGCAGCTGCCAGCAGAGAGAGCTACAGTAGAGAAGCAGTGTTCTCTATGAGCAAAAAAGAACAATATGAAACTGAAGCCCTCAGAGAAGAACCTGAAAATAAAAGCTGATGAGGGATCCTGAGTATCAGAGGGCACAAAGGAAAGGTATCAGAAGCTGAGAGAGGGCTGGAGATGGATTTAGATTAATGGATGTTGGCGGGATCGGGGGACACAATGCAGAGAATGAGGGAAGAAAACTGGAGTGTTGAATTTCTTGTGGGGTCAGTAGTGGACAGGGTTGGAGGCACATGTGATTCCCCATGATGGTCCATCTCTTTAGTAGATGATGGTGGTAAAGCTGAGAATGTTTCAAGAGTGGGATGGAATCTCAACAGGAACACACAGAGGTCTCTGGCTTCTCTTCAGCCTTTTGCAGCATAAGGTCAAGGGGAGGATAGTGACAATTTGAGCTAATTCCTTTCCATCATCTTTTACCCTGAGAAGGAATATTATGGAATGCAGAACGCCCTTAAATGTAACCTTATTATAGTTGCCTGGGGACTCATTTGTACTCATTACTTAGACTTGAGAGGTTAGAGGAAGGAGAATAGTTAGATGTGCTGGGTAGATTTCAAAAACTCTTGGTGTTCTGTGGTTATCTGAAGACCTTTAACTCTGTCTTGGAAAAGGATCTGAACAGACAATTCACTAAAGAATACCAAGAACCCATAAACATAGAAAAAAAAATGTTTAAACTGTGTATACTCAAATACATGCACATTAAAAATATAAGGAGATAATAGTTTTCAGCTGTCAAATTAACAATGATAAAATAATTATAACATTTAAAACTGGTGGAGTGAAGTCACAAGAGCAACATTATAGCTACTAGTATAAATTATCATAACTTTTCTGGAAAATAATTTAACAACATGCTTTAAAGATTTTAAAAATGCACACTTTTAATCCATTAATATTACTTCTAGGAATCTATCTGAAGAAATTTATTAGAAGGTTTAAATGTTTATAAATAGAAATGTTTACTGCTACATAATTTGCACGAGTAAAATTAGACTTACATATCAAAAATAGAAAAATATTTAAAATTTTATGACCCATTCCTATGATAGGAAACTATGACATCACTGCAAATCATGATTTTGTAGTGTTTTTAATAAAATGAAAATATCTTCATAAAATATTGGGTTAACAATGTAGGATATATATATATACACATATATACATACCTGTATATAGATAATGTAATAAAAACAAAACAGCATATATAATTAAAAATTTGTTCTCAAAATTGGTGTAGCTCAGAATCATCTGGGAAATGTATTAAAATCACAGATGTCCTGGTCGTACAGCATATGTATTGAATCAGAATCTCAAGTGACTTATGGAGTAGGAATATAAACAATTACAATTAAAAATGAATCATGTTGTTTTTCAAAGGAACACTTACTAATTTTAATCAGGAAAATGCAATAAATATTATTAAAATACAGAACTTCTTCCCAGTCATTGAAAACAATTTATTATCAACAGATAGCTGATGCTCTAAATTATTTTATGCTCAGAGCACATCAGTGAATAGGAGACTATTGCTCTAGACAGCATTCAGCATCGAGTTTAGCAAAGATTAGCAGGTAATAAAATAAAACAAAATATATTACTATTGCAAAACACTAAAAACTTCTTTAGCATTTCTATTCTACTTATTAAAAATCTTCAAAACACAAAAACTCAGATGTAACAACAACATGTAGCAAAACCTAAAGTCTTTAATGGCCAATAGATCTGGGATGAGAGTGATATACAAGTGCAGATCCTAATGAACACAGAGAATGGTGGCTTTCCTAAGCTTCATGAAGCAGGCCTACAGCCCTGAACTTCATAAAGCCAAATCTACTCTATGACTAGGTGCTGACAATATTTGTTTATTAACATAATTGGAAGAAAACTCACCTGCTTTTACACTTGTCCAAAACCACCGTTGGTTGATAGACATACATCCTCACTAATTTATCTTTATCAACTCCATGGATATCACCTGGTCATTATTCCTCTTAATTAGCTGCCACTAGCTTATTAAACATTCCATATAAAACATTTGCCAATTTTCTAATTGATTATTGTGCTGTTCATCCTAAGGCTGATATTTTGCACAAAGAGATAACAAGCTTTATGTATAGTGATATTGCTGGTGACACATATTAATGGCACTATTTTAACATCATATTTACAAATCAGCTGGAAGAATACAAGGATGGCTGTTACTGACCTTTACACTTTCTTTGTCTCTGTGGACATGAATTGTTGCCAGACAAACTGCTGGAGCTCAATATAAGCTCTGGTTACTGTATGATTGTTGTTTGTAATAGTAGAGAAGCCATGTAAGATAACAATTAAATTTTCAGCAATTCAAATGGAGATGTGTTCTTCACTTCCATTCTTGAACTTGTTCCTTAATAAATTGAAATTACTCATGGATAAAATAGATGTTTATCTTTTACCATAGAGAAACAAAATGATGCCTTCTCTTATATGCAGATTATATAGATTACTGTCAGGAGAAGGATTGGCCTTTATAGAAAACTGACTTTTTTGTCAACTGTCAATTTGAGTGGCTATAAAATGAATATTATAAAGCTGATTTAATGATTGGTTTATTACCCTTGATATTTAAGTGACTTGAAATCAATATAGTAGTACCCCTTTGTCTATAAGGAAAACATTCCAAGACCCCAGTGGATGCCTGAAAGCATGAATAGTACTCAACCCTACATATACTATGTTTTTTCCTATAATATCTACCCATAATAAAGTTCAATCTATAAATTAGGCACAGGAAGAGATTAACAATATCTAGTAATAAAATAAAACATTATAATAATATACTGTAATAAAAGTTATGTGAACATGAGCTCTCTCTTAAAACATTTAATCTGATGGATAGAAGATTCATTCTTACCATAAATCTTAGCAACCTCAGCATACAATTTGTTTGTTTCTTAGTAAGTTTATAACTTTCACTTTTTCCTTAAAGGAAGGGCTTCACACCTTTTCTTTAGCAAATCCAAATTGCCAGCATCACCACTTTTTAAATTTGGGGTCATTATTAAGTAAAATAAGGGTTACTTGAACACCAGCACTGTGATACCATGATACTAAGATGGCTACTTATATGACTACTGGATGGGGAGACACCGGACAAGGATGATTCATGTCCCAGGTGGACAAAGTGAGTTGGCAGGAGAGTTCATCATGCTGCTCAAGACTGCACCCAGTTAAAACTTATGAACTGTTTATTTCTGGAATTTTCCACTTAATATTTTTGGTGCATAGTTGACTGAGGTAACTGAACCCATGAAAAGCCAGACTGCAGATACAGGATGGATACCGTAATCGTATTTAGTGAGTTATTCATTTAGTTAGCTAGGCTTATATTTTCAACCAACTGGAGAGTACACCAGGAAGTTATACGGCCCAAAGTAAAGAAACCATACAGGGGCAGCTTATAATATTTGGGGAGGACCTCTTTATAAAATATAGAAAAAACAGTGTACATGTTTATTTAGAAAAGAAAAAAATCATAAATTATAACACAAAACAAAAAAAGAAATAAATACCACAGACTTCACACGTTTTCTAGGGCCTAAGTAGGGTCCTGCAAATCAGGGGCACTACTACTTAAACCTCATTTGCTCCATAGTAAGTCTGCCTCTGAGTCCTTGAGAGCTTTGTTTAAAAAAAGAATAATAATAATGGTGATAATGTGTAGAGTTGGGTTGGTCTGCTTTAAATATTTTCAGACCTAAATGATGTAGTCATAAGTTTTGAAGACAAATATGCTGTTTGTTTGTGCTCAACTGTGGCCACAAGTTACTTTTTAGAGAGAATTTTTGCCTTTTTGCCAGGCATTTTAAGGAGGCCTCTGTGCAGAGAGAGAGAGAGTGGGTTTAATAGCACAGATGCATCTTTTCAAGATTCTCAACTTTTATAAGAGAATGTCAGCCCAAAGCTTACCTTAGCTAGCAGTTAAAATATAAGCCTCTACATTTTATTGCTCTCCAGACACTTGTCAGAAGTTCACTGCCCTTAACGTGTATCCAAAGCTTTGTTGGTAGAAACAATGTTTATCATTCACTCTCTGAAGGAGATGCATTCAATCCATTCCTCTAGAAACAACTATCACCTTTTCAGCACAAGGAATGAGTTCTCAGACATGGAGGTGCTGGGTAGATGCTCTCTGGAGTCATTATCTATTAGTATTTAAAGTCAAGCACACTTGCGAGCCACTCAGCTATTCTTTTCAAATCACAGTGCTTTCAGAGAAAAATATTTTTTTCTGATATTTTTATTTTTATTTCTATCAGACTCTATGTACTCCCCACAAAGCCTAAAGACTTAAATTCTATCTTTTGCTTACTGGACTAGATTATCCTCATAATCTGTAAAACATGCACACCACTTTCATCTTCAGAAAAATCCAAATATTCTCTGTCTACAGAATAAAATCTATAGTTCTTAACTTTGTTTTGAAGTCTATTTTAACTCATGTTCTCATTAATACAGCTAAATCATGACTTTGCCCAAAACTTTTTCTCAGAGGTTATCTTCACTTTTCTACAGAAGCTATAATGTTCTCATCATTTACCACATTTGTGTAGTTATCTTTAAGGGCATAATTAAATTTAAACCTCTTTCATAATCACCCAAAGCAAAGTTAATCTATTTCTTTTCTATTCTCCTCCATTCACTCTTTTTTCCCTTAGTGTGTATATATTCGGTATATACTTACTACAATTTCCTTGTGCTGTATCTGTTTCTTTCTCTTCCAGAACAATGTGTTTCTCACACTAAGTCAGAACATATGTATTAGGATGAAAGGTATTGCCCAATTATTTTAAATAAAAACAGCTCCCCTCTTCCAAGTTTAACTCTTGGGAAGCACTGCAACATAATGATGAACCTCAGAATTTTTAGAGAACTGTGACCAGGTCCTGACTCTGCCATTATTCGCAAGCTGGGTTACCCTGTAAAAATTAACTCTCTAAGCCTCAGTTTAGTCATTTGCATAATGGGTAGAATATTTGTCTGTGAAGATTATTACATGAACTAAAGGCAAGTAAAACAGTGTGTGTTTGATAAATGTGGTTGTTTTATCACTGTTTAATACACTGATTTCTTGCCTCTGTCGTAAAGATGGTGAGACTCTCCAGAGTTGAGGGCAACATATCCACATCCACTTCAGTCCTAGCCCTATAGAGATGTGTGGAATTTACTTGCCCTTATTCTCAATGACTGTCAGAATATCCTCTTTAATACTGATCCCTAAAAGAAGCTTAAACATTTCTCATGATAATTGAAAGACAATGTTATGCTGACAGTCTATGAATGGAATCCCAGCAGGCAAAACAAGAAGGAAATTTAGCAAAGACAAAGCTCTAAAGCTGTGAAAGCATTTAATTTTTCCAGCCTGTGTGGAATTCTTTAATTTTGCCTATAGGTACCAAGTGTCTTTAGCTATTGTCATTCCCTTACTTGACTTTAAAAATGTTTTTACCAATGCCTTGTGGGCTAAGGACTAGCGAAGGGGTGAATGATTATGAAGTAAAACTTATAATGTTTCTTTATATCATGAAAGGTCAGTAACTAGATTCTCTTACACACAGAAAAATTTCATTCACGTATGTAGAAATAAACAAGTGAGCCAACAGTCCTGGGGATGATTTGGCTGCTGAAAACAAAAACTACAAAACAATAGTATATGTGTATGTGTATGCACATGCATGTGTGTGTATACTTTTTTAAAAACAGACTAAGTACCTTATAATAATAAATTTGTTATTGCCAGCCCAGGGCCTCTGCATATGAATGAGACAAATTATCTGTACCTGGCTCTGCATCTTCCACAGTCAAAGAGATAAAACAGTGTTTATTTTTACCTATTTTTTATTTTTATTTTTTATCTTTACAAGGTTCTGAGACTGTGTAAGATCCTAAACTATATCATATAACCTTCCTTGTTTTTTTCTTTCCTTTTTTTAAATCCTTCCTAGTAATCTACTCTTAGTAGTTTACTTAGGCAATAAGCTCCTATGAAATAATTTATCTGAAAATGGTATGCTCCTGGTACATATATCAGCAAGTGTCATTCTTGTGAATCAGCTGTAATTCTCTAAGGAACATTTCTCATCCAACTCTGAACATCCTATGGTCTAGTAATCTGGCCATTTATACCCTTAATATCTAACCAAACCATTTCTCTCTCTCTCTCTCTCTCTCTCTCTCTCATGCACAGACTCAAACATACTGACACATGCCAAGTCATTCTTCCTTCTCTCCACACTCACCATGAGTCCTTACCATTACATATAATAAAAAAAATTATAATGGAAAATAATTCAACATGTCATGACATGACCAGGCATTTCCTTAAACTCATTGTCTTATGCTTAGAAAGAAATATTCATTTTTGTGATGCATTTTGGCCTAAAGTGTTATATTACTTCTGATAAAAAATTTAATGCTTAAAACTTCTGTTTATCTAAGCAGGAGTGAATCTTCTGAATAAAATCTTTTATTATCATGATGCTTAATTATGACCATCACAAAACAGAGTTTATTAATAAAATACATTAGAAATGCCCTTATAAAAATGCCTACTTGATTCAATACATTATTAATATTTACAAACCTACATAAAAAAAATCTCCAGATTCCATCACCCTCTCCCCTCTTAAACCTAACTGTCAAATCCACACCCTTCTCTACATAAGCACAGTACTCTCCCCTTTTAGACTTCTGATACAGTTCAATGGGATGTGGCAGAGTCACACACTCACATTAAATTTGTGTCAACAATCAGGTGAACCCTAAGAAAGGTCCAAGACTTTTCTTTATTTCTAATCCTAGATATAAAATAACATCTCTATGTAGCTTAGCTCATCCCTGCACTGTCTCAACGAAAAGATATGTTTCTGTCACTTTCATGCACAGATAAGACTTGTATCAAGGTTGTTGGGGAAAGCATTGCAATTTTTCAATTTAAGCTACCGCTCCTATCAGTGAAGTCTTGGTTAAACAAATTCCCAGTGAAACACGATAAGGCAAATCTATTAGTTTATTAAATAGAAAATTTGTTGCTGTGTTATGTGTGTCAGTGGCGGGAAAAGGAAGAAGAGAGCATCTGGGTGCGATCTGATAATTACTTATTAACCAATGCAATTAGTAAATTCTCCAGACAATTACCTTGACCCAAATATTTGCTCAATCCCACAATTATTATGTTAATGGCAGATGGCAAAGAGATCTCAGACATAATCTTGTCCTGCTTAACCTCTGCCTGCCTGTGCTAAGCAGTGGTCAGATGGTCTTGTTCATATCTACAGTGTTCAATTTGTTTGTATTGGTTGTATATATTGGATTCAGGGAATAGAGAGACCAAGAAAGAAAGCAATCTATGAAGCGGGAAGTGAATTTTTCCTCTTCATCAGCTACAGATTAAATTAAAACAGTATTTGTTTTCCTCAGTTTGGGCTACTATAACAAAATATCACAGACTGGGAGGCTTAAACAAGAGACATTTAATTCTCGTAGTTCTAGAGGCTAAGAAGTCCAAGATTAAGGTGCCAGTGATTCAGTGTCTGGTAAGAGCCCACTTCCTGGCTTATAAACAGCAGCCTTCTTGCTTACATAATGCTCACATAATGAATGAGAGAGAGAGAGCTGGTCTCTTCATCTCTTTATTACAGCACTAATCCTTTTATGGGGGCTCCACATTCAGAACTTCATCTAAAACTAATTACCTCCTAAAGGCCCTACCTACAAATATCATCATATTGGAGATTAAGTCTTCAACATATGAATCTTGGGAGGACACATTCAGTCCACAGAATATTCTCCATAAACAGTTCTCTGATCATATTTGAAGTTTCAGATGTAGTGGTTTAATAATAATAATATAAATAAGATATTAAAATTATTAAAATTAAATTAAACTATAAAAAATAATAATTTAAAAACTGAAACAAACAAATTGACTTGCTCAAGTCATAAAAAGTGAGAGGGTTAGGATGGAGAGGATTGCATTTCTAAAATTGTTTATGGCTTAGAGCTTGCATGTCTAAAGAATGGATCAGTCTTCACTTTCATCTCAAGGCATCTAAAGGTATTTAGTTAAGAAAGTAATAAATGAACCACTTTGTGAGGTAATTTCACTCACAATATTATCATAATATACTGAGAACACCATTCTCAGGACAGAAAAACAAATGTCCTCGAATCTAAAGACAGCACCATGATGGTATCATTGAAGGATATAAATGTGTTCATGCTCTTTAGGTACCAAAAAACAACAAAAACAAAACAAAACAAACAAACAAACAAAAAAGCTCTTACTTATTTCCCCTTAAACAATTTGATATCAATGTAAAAAAAAAATCCAGTAAAAAAAAATCTCAAACTCTGATGGATGCAGAGACAAAGCAATGTGATGATACCATGAAGCAGATGCCAATAGGACCTGAGTCCTTTGTGGGAAGCCTCTGTCCTCACATGTCCATATGCTCTGTATCTCAGGGGACTTCAGCCCCATCATTGCCTTCCCTGAAATCTCTTCAGTTTCATTATCTCTTTCTTGAAGTATTTTAACCAGAATCACACACACTAGTCCATGTATGACCTCACTAGCACTGTTTATAATTTTTTTTCTTTTTTATGTCTCGTATTCTTGGCTGGTCTAAAAAACTGTATTGATCTTTTAGCCACAGAAATATATTTGATGAATGTCATTAAGAAAAAATTCAAAATGATGTCCAAGATCATTTTCTTTATTGAAAAGATAATCAGTTTCAGTTATAAAATAGATTTGTATATCTAGGAATATTTGTTATTTTGGCATAAGGTGATGTTTCTCAAGCTAAGAAGTGGAACCCATTAGCAGTGCTATATACAAAAAAATATATAGAGAGAAGGAAAGAGGTGGGGGCGGGGGAAAGGAAAGAAAAAAAATAGAATGAATAAAAAAATAGAAAGTATCTCACCATATGGTTAAGTATCGTTTTATGAAACATTGTTTTACTTATGTATACTTAAATGCACAAGAATATATTATGCATATTTCAGAATTACAATGTAAAATGTATTTCCTATTCTAGGTTATGTTTAAAGAGTTCTGAATGCTGCAATAAGAGAAGTTGAAAAATAATACTAAGGGAAGAAAAAATATTAACATTAGAGGTTATCAGGACATGCACTTTAGTTGTCAGATGTGTGCAGGTAGAAAAACAGTTGGCAAGGTAGTAACTATAACCAGCCTAAATAAAATAGTACCTCACCACAGTGAGAGCATCATGAGGTAGGGCCATACCAGTGTCTGTTCCTCTCTGTTCTGAACACAGGCAGTGTGCAGCCAACAGGGTGAAACTGCTGACGGCCCTCCAAGGATGGAAGCGTGAATGCATTCAAATTCAAACTTGCAAAATGAAACAGGAGAGGGCCAGCCCAGAGCGATTGCCTACTATAAGAAATGAGTTACATGATTTCAGTGGCTTTTTTTTTTTGCCTTTATATCTCCCTGACTCTTTTTTTTTTCTTAAAAAGAAATAATTAAGTAAAAAGTAAAAACAACCCTGAAATGATGACGATACCTTGACTGATGAGTTTGTACAACTTCTGGGAATGAATTAGCTGGATGGGACGGAACATGCACTGAGCATTTCCTATACTGCAGATAGCAATAGCAGGGAGGGAGGGCTGGTTGCATGATAGCTTTTGCTGTATCTTTTGGTCAATAATGTTGGACAGGTTGCTTCAGCTACACTGATAAGAATATCTTCCCCTTACCATCTCCGCAAAGGCAAGTGAGGCTTTCATCCATATATATTTTAAGTCATCCATATATTTTAAGTTATTAACCCTAATAGAATTTTGATCTTATTAGAGGTGTAGAGGAGAGGGAGAATTTCTTGAAAGATACTCCTTGAAAGAATAAAGTTGAACCTTTAACTCTCACTGAACTAGAGAAAGACATCTCATTTGAACTTTGGAAGGAGAAGTTCAGAGGCAGAAAAAAAGAATTCTGCTGTTTTGCCTTGTAACCTTACACAATAATTTAATCTCAATCAGTTTTTTCTGTAACACCTGGTAGAAAAGTTCTGATCAAATAATGTAAATTTAATATATATTAACTTAAGTTACTTGAATTAAAGGGACTGAGCAAAGTAGTAGGGGTGTAAAGAAGACCTCATCATCCTGTGAATTTAACAACCAAAAAAAAATCTTAGTATAAGGCAATACAGGGTATATTGAGTATGTCATAGTGAATGGGAGGACTAAGACATGTTGAACTAGACTATGAGGTTTCATACAAACCCAGGGGTCATCCCTGACCCCTCAGGAGGGCAGACCACCACAAGCAAACAATGCCCACCTCTCATTTTTGCTTCTCATTGTTCCACCAAACCCATCTAGGTCATCATTGTCTCTCAGCTATAGCCTCCAATTTTTCTTCCTTTTAATTCTTTGACACACCGTAAAAATTGGCTCTAGGTAATTCACACAAGTTTTTTTTCTTTCTTTCTTCTTTTCTTTAAACTTATTTTGACTAAGTTCTCCTGATCTTTTAGTTCTCAACTTAAATATCTTTTCCCAGGGGAGATATTTCTTGACGCAAGAGCTAATTAGATCATATGAGCTATGTGTTCTCATAGCACTGTGCATCTCAAACCCCCATCACAAACACTTAATATGTTTAAAATATACTTTCTGGTTTAATGTCTCTCTTTCCTGTTACATTGCAAATCATGTTCACTATTAAATTAGCATAGCAACTGGCACATATTAAGATATATATATATATATATATATATATATATATATATATATACACACACACACACACACATATATATATTGTTGTTGTTGTTGTTGTTGTTTTTATAGAGCCTAGACCTGGGATCCTGGAGCAATGTCTCAGAACTCACATTGTGACACATAGTAGCTGCAAAAATGAATGTTTTCTGTTGTTACCATGACAAAAGGGCTTTTCCATTTTCAAGGATGCATAATTCATAGGGGGGATTCTAGATACACCCCCTCCTGCCTCTTAATAACTCACTAAGTATAGAAGTTCTTTGAGTGTTATATTTTCAGAGACTGATATTATGTCAGGATTCCTCAAAGCAGAATCTGGAATCTGCACTATTTGAATTAGCTCAGATAGACTTAAAATAGGTTTTTACCTGTATAAAGTCATCCCATTTAAAATATTGTTAGTATATACCTTTTTTTTAGAAAGTGAGTTGAGATTAGATGGCATGGTGTTATACAACGTGATTTGATCAATGGGATGTGAGGGGTCTTCGGAGAAAAAGTCTGCACCTCTGGGGAGAAGTATTTTATCATTGCAATTGACACTGAATAGTGATAATAAACAGTGATAATAAAAAGTCAGCAGACTGACTTTTAATTGGTTTTATAACCGTTTTTTAATTTCTATTTGGACAACATCTGAACCCTGTTGCCTGCATCTGGATCAGGGGACAGGCCATCCAATTGCCACACCCCTCCTACATCGCTGGCTTGGGTTTTTGTTTTTTGCTATGCTGTAAAAACTACCTAAGTAATTTTGGGTATGTCAATCCCTGAGTCTGTTGTCTTACTTACAAAATTAGAAACTTGCAGGTTTAATACGCTTTGGTTCATTACGCTAAATACATACATATAAGTAAACTGAAAACCTTGATATCATCTGGATTTCTGTAACAAGGGCAACTATGTTCTCTAAACTCTCCTATAATTCTCTTTAACCTCTGAGGTCTATACATGATAAAAGTTAGTATTAAAAATTTATTGAAAATATTATAATAAGAAATGCACATTGTTTTTTTAATAATCATCTACCATTTCTTTAAATCCCCAGCCTTTTGAAATAGGGTCAACAGGGTGCTATTTTCAAAGCAGACAGTTCTGCTAACCAAGAAAATACTTTCTTGGCTCTTAGTAAACTATGAATGTCTGAAGCTCCCAAGGGTTATTCCACACTTAAGAAATGAAAAATATCTTTCCTAAATTGGATAAAATGATATGTGGATAAATAAGTATATAGTATTTTAATAAGGGGAGTAGACTGTTTTCTTTCATTATGTCTTCCATTCATGTTGCCCTGAATTTAAAGTACAGAGGAAGTTGTTAAATTACATTTAATAATAGTGCAGGGTGTTTAATGTATATTAATTAAATATCAGCAGATGGTAAAGGGAGTTCTTGCTGAGTATGAATAAGGAGAGAGTTCTAACTGCCATGTAATTAAGCTGAACCTGCAGAAACAATGGAGGTGCGATTACTTTTTTATTAACACATAATGCTTAACATGTGATGTGGAAGAATTTAATTACTCTGTTAACTCCTATTATGTTAATCTTACTTGCTCTCACATTGAGTTGGTCTCTGTTCCCAATAAACACGATGGAGCAGCCTGAGTCACATGAATTCCAAATGTTTTGTATGTCATGTTGTGCAAGTTGAGAGGTGGTCCCTGCACGTCTCTGTGCCTGGATGTGCCTCAGGAGCACAAGGCAACTTGTATGCTACTCTGTTTCCTGCTAAATGTTAGTGGGTGACTCCAAAACTTGGGAGAAGAGTAGAAACAGAGGGTGAACTTATTTTTCTTGCTCTAGCATGTCTTGCACATAGCATATTTGAAATTCAAGTTGTATCCAAGTTAGAGAAAAAGTTAGGAAAGAAGAAACTGAAAGTTTCTTCCTTGAGATTGGTAAGCAAGTTAGTTGCCATGTGTTGCAAGCAAGCCCACTCTCTGAGGGTGTATTTGTTTGAATGCAAATGTACTTGTTAAAGTGAAATTGTTACTTACCTGTGATTAATACTAATTTTTGAATGGCATAATAATGAATGAATTTAGTCTTTTCTAGTGGTGCTTGTCTAGAAATGTTTTCATGGAATTCTCAGCAAGTTGAAGATTTTTGTTAAAAGAACAAGTAATAGATCTTGTTACTGAGAAGCGCTTTTGATTAATACTCTGTGTTTGGCCGGGACCTTCCCTGGTCTGATTACGGGCATATGAAAACTCATTCCAGGGAGACAAGGTATGAGTAGCAAACTATTTGTAGTTTCATTATGAGGAAAGCTCATGAGAAAGAATTTGAGACAATGCCAGTCTTCAGTGATTATTTGCCTTCCAGAGGAGGAAAATAAGCAGTTCTTCATCTGCTCCAGTTTTCTAGCTAGAAAGGGGAAAGTATTAACAAACAGACAAGCAAATCATAAAGAGAAGCATTGCTAATCACCACTAGAAAGCCAACCTCACTACATTTTCCCCTTTGTTGTGGTAGGATTTGATATCTAACTGATTCTCTGTTCACTTCCCTGTGTTGGAGCTAAAAATGCTGACACCAAGCATTACCAACTGTGCTCAAAATCAGGGATGATTTTAGGGGGCTCTAGTGAAAACTGAGGTGACAGTTTAGAATTAAGCCAAACTAGTTCTAATATTCTCCTTCCTTTTTCCCTTACGTTTAAGTACCAGGTCTTGCAATATGGATTTCAAACCAAATCCTCTTTATTTTACACTCTAATTCCTATAACTGAGACTCCATTTTCTGGGCTCCTAACTTGCCCAGTATTCAAGTATCCCTAGAATTTAGCTAATGGAAGTAACACCCGGGATTACTCAGAGGCAATGGGACAAAAGTCATCCAGAGCCATTTGACTTTAGGGCCCGAACTATTAGCTACAGAGTTCTGATGACCTTGAGATTTTCCTAGTTTGGGTCACATCTCTAAAGCTCATAACTTTATGACTTTCATTATCAAAAAAAGTCATCTAAAATGTTGATAGCCCCCTGAAGAATAATATAAATTTTTTCCATTTTAATTTTTGGAAGTTGCATTGAAACTTCAACTCGTGTGTGCACGTGCATGCACATGCACATCCTGTCACACTATTTAATTTATGTTTCCTTACTCTAACTCCAGTCCTGTTTCCAGTACTCTCACCTAAAACGTCACTGGATTCAACTGTGTTGAATTAGCTTAAATATGCCTAGAGAGTAGAGGTGGATTTGATCCCTTATGAATCCATTCCCAAACTCTTGTGGGAGCACTGCTTACCTGCAGCTTTTAATGAGGAAATGGAGCCCATATGTAAATAAGCATAGTCATTTCCGTTAGAGCCTGACAAGCTCATTGTGTGTATACTATCTGCGTGCATTTCCAGAATCCTCAGGATAAAGTGAGAGTTGCTCTCTGCTTCTGGTAACATAACCCAAGTGTTGCATTAGGTTCATGAACTTCTCCTTTGAATCCGTTGCTTCCTCATTTGGTTCTGCAGCAAGATTTGCAACTAGAGCTGGCCTTGTCCAAAAGCAGAGTTTGAAACATAGATTAGCCTATCCAAATGTGCAATGTTCTCACTATAGCTCTAAATGGAATCTCCTTCTAAAAGTAAATTATAAGACACAATTAATAACTCATTTTCATTAATGCAGATAATTCTATGAGTCATTTAAAATGCATATGGCAGTGCAATAGGGGCCTAGCCAACAAAAATTCATTTTCAGAAGTCAGTCTTATTATTTTTATAAGAACCTGGAGAGATATAGGCAACCTGACACAACATGGACAGAAAAGAAAAACACAATGTTTTAGATTTAAAAAAATAAAATAAAAGGCAATTCCAAATATTAAATAAATCTACCATGACCTTCAAAAATTGAAAGAATACAGGAAACTTTTGAATCTACAAAATAGAACATTAGGATATAACATTATATGTTAGGTATTTCTCCACCAATGGCAAAGAAATATCTGATTTTTCTAAATTGTGGGAAGATATCTGGGTCTTGAAAGCTCTTTTTATCTAAAATGAAAAAGCTCAAATTTCATGGAGAGTAGATCCCAGCTTATTTTGAGACAAACACTTTATAATTTCAAGCATAGTGCTTCCTAAACTGCAAATAAATCCCAAGATATGTAGTCCAATAAAGTAAAATTTCTGAAGTGGTTAATAGGGTAAAGCATGTTTGGGGCACTATAGAGAACACAGTAAAAGGATCAGCTTGCAGTATAGAGTGAACCACACTGACTCAGGTTTGAACTGGACTTCATAAGACTTAACTAGCCTTATGCCTTTATGGCCTATTTTCAGAACAATGTCTGAAAGGATCCTTTTAAATTGTAAACCAGATCAGACCATTCATCTGATCAAAATTCTCCAATAGCTTCACAGATAGGAAACTGAAAACTGGCCTTTACTACCATACTGACTTTATTCTGTTTTACTCTTGTTTGCCTTCTGTCTTCCTACTGACTTTCTTGTTCATTCAGAACTATGTCAAGCATATTTTCAACTCAGGACCTCTGAATTTGCTACAGGGAAATCTCCACAGCTATGAATTATTATGGAAAAAGCTCCAAATAGGAGAACCCCCCGCCTCAATTTCTTAAATTCTTTTGCTTAAATGTTCTGTTATTAAAGAGGCCTTTTTAGTCAATCTTTACAAAATATCAAACTCGTTCATTCTTCACATGCTTTATTAATTTTTCCCATAGTATTTATTTTCATCTGGGTGATCTGGATTGATTGACTGATTGATTGACTGACTGCTCTGTTCCTCTAGAATGTGAGCTCCCTGAGACCGATGGTTTCCCTGTGGAAAATCCTGCATGGAGAACAGTGACTGCCATCTACTATTTATTGAATACATATCAGTATGGTGAAGTATTGACAAGATTATTCTAATTGATCATAATTATTTCAATAGCACCACTGCAACCGATTAACAAATAACAATTTACTGTTACCTATTTTTAGTACAAAAATATTATATGAGCCACCAAGATCTTGAGCTTTATAAATTTAGTTGTCACAAATAGGATATGAAATTCATGCAGAGAGAGGCTTTATGACTCATAGTAGAAAGTAAAAGAGATTAAAATTAGTACAAATAGAATACTTGAACTTTTAAAAAATATATACAACCATAATATCAGTGTGGTAGAGTTGAGGACTTTCTTCCAAATTAATAGTAAAATTAGTTCTGCCTTTTATATAATTCTCTAGGGGAAAATTTTACTTGTGCAAGTTACTACTGATGATGTTCATTTAGAAAAAGAAATTATGACAGAAAATAATTGCTAGCCATAGGCAATTATCTAATTACAAAGTCACAGTTACTGTAGTAACACACTTAATATTACTATTACTCTAACATTTCTGAGCACTTCACCAAATGTCAAGTATTTTGTTAAGAGCTTTAGATGTGATGCTTATTTAATCCTTAAGCAGCTTATGACACAGATACTAATTGTTATCTCTATTTTATAGACAAAGAAACTAAGATTTTGGTATATTAGTTTTCTCAAGATCACAGATTAGCACTTCATTGAAACTGAGTTCAAATCCAGGTCCTTTTAGCCTCAAAATCCAGATTATTAATCTCTAGTTTCAAAAGCTATGGTCAGTTATATGACTGTGGAATGTACTCTGTTTTCTCATCAAAATTCCTGCAAATTATTTACAAAAGATTATATAGAATATATTGTTCTTTACATAAGTGTAAAAGAGATACAAGAAAATATACATGTGTCTGCTCACACAAAACAAAAAACAAGTGAGATGAGTCATCTAACAAGAGTAGGTGGGAAAGTATAGGGGTATGGTTATAGGGTAGAAGGGATGAGGAGAGAGTGACATTTCTTTAAATATACCTTCTCGCTTAGCTCTGGTAACATTTCACCTGTACCATGTGATGCTGTGATTTACAATGAGATATTTACATTTTGTCTTCATACCAGTTTCTGGCTCAGAGCTCCTAAAACCCTTGGAATTTCCTAAGAGGTGAGAGCAATAAGCCTGTCTTTTGTTATGTTAATGAGACAACTTTTGGAAAACATCTAAGAATGAGGGCTGGTTGCCAGGAAATCAGGCATATAATTAGAGGTTTGGAACTTTCAATCCCAGCCTCCTGAGTTCTAGGGAGGGGAGAGGGGCTGGAGGTTGAATTGGTAGCCAGTGGGCAATAATTTAATCAATCATGCCTATATAATGAGACTTGGAAATTTAAGGAGAGTGGTAGCCTCCGAGAGAACATGGAACTCTGCACCCTTTCCTCACACCTTGCCTTATGCATCTCTTCCAGCTGAGTTACATACTTTTAAAATAAACAAGTAATATAGTATGTAAAATGTTTCTCTGAGTTGTGAGTCATTCTAGCAAATTATTGGAACCTAATAAGAGTGTTGTGAGAACTTCTGATCTGTGGCTGGTAGGTTGGAAAACAGACAACAACCTGGACTTGTAATTGGTGTCTGAAATGGGGAGGACAGCAGTTCTGTAGGACTATGAGATATGGCACTATATCTAGGTAGTTAGTGTCATAATTGAATTAAAATGTAAGATACCAAGCTGGTGTCCTAGAATTGTTTGTCGTTTTTAAGGGGAAATCTGCATTGATGCTCCCCCACTCCACTGGAATTCTGTAGTCAGAACCCCTTACTCCACAAATAAATAATTTATATTGACCAGAATGTTTGGGGGTGCGAGAATCCCAAATGGGATTTAAACTGTAACAAATGACTGTAACTATATTATGCTTGAGTAACTTGAAAAAAATAATCACATTGAAAGAGGTGGGAGAAAAAATTGACCTTAATAACTTTGAAAAATAAGACTTTGATTATATGTTTCCAGGATAAAAACAAAGAGAACTGTACACTGACATGCCCTTTTGTTAGTAAATTTGGTTTTCACAGGAATATAGCTAGTCATACTGAAACTAACTTATATATATATTAGGATTGAGAAAATAAGTAAATATATAGTAGATATTTAAAGCCAGGTTTCTCACTGTTGGACAAAGAAGTTACAGGTAAGAAAATGGACGAGGCTATATCTACATGTATGTGAAAATACATACATTTCACTAACTTTGTCTAAAGGGAGGACCTACAAGTAAGGATACCCCAGTCACAATGAACATATCTAATGTCCAGATCTTGGTTTCTAAATGTCATTCTTTAATAAAAGGACATAGTGTTCCTTGGAGAAATGATTGATTATAGGGCTGGGGCACAGGAAATACAAAATATTTTATGATGCAAGGATATAATGAAGTATTTAAAATATAACAGAAGTAAGCCAAAAGAATATAGGAACCAACTGAAGGATCTCTCAATGGCAAATGTCTGAGAACTTGAACAACAAAATATGGCATTAATAGATTATAACACAAAGAATTAAAATATTCATGATATCATAATGATATAAATAAATAAGTAAATTAGGGAGAAGAGAAAGCATCTTCTTACAAACTAACTTCAATTAAACAAAGTGGAAAGAATGGTAGAAATGAAAAATTATCACTAGAAAACAATGCAGTAATGACAGTTGCAGACAAGGTTCGCTGACGAATATTAAAAATTAGTAGTCAAAAATATGAGAAAAAAGGACTTCTGCATAATCTCAAAGTATCTCCCAATAAAATACTTATTAATTAAAAAGGGGAAACTAGTAACTATAAAGTGGATATATTAGCAAATACTACCTTAACAAAGTGATCAAAATTAACACTGATAAAAAGACATTAAAATCACTTGCTCTCTGTTATGAAGCACCAAGAAAGGCATAGCATCATTTCTGTGGTATTCTTGTCAAAAATGCATAACCTCAATCTAATTCTGAGAAACTTTCAGACAAATCTAAATTGAAGAATGTTGTAAAAAATAACTGACCAGGAATTTTCAAATTTGTCAAGTACATGAGAAAGAAATAAAGACTTGAACTGTCACAATTAGAATGAAAAGGGTACATAAAAGTTTAATGTAATCTGGAATACTGAATTGGATCTAGAACTGTAAAATTTAGTTTAAAAATTGGTAAA
Source organism: Macroglossus sobrinus (assembly GCA_004027375.1). NCBI lineage: Eukaryota > Metazoa > Chordata > Mammalia > Chiroptera > Pteropodidae > Macroglossus > Macroglossus sobrinus. The sequence goes on from PVKZ01000237.1 coordinate 721,474, forward strand.
ACTAGAATAAAGTCTCTAGATTATTTAATAGTATCCCACAATGTTAATTTCTGGTTTCAATAATTTTACTGTGGTTATATATGATGTGAACATTAGGGAAAGCCAGGCAATTAGTGTACAGAAACTCTATCTTTTTGCTATTTCTGCATTTTGAAAATCAGTTTTAAAAATATGTAAGCATTTGAAAATAATCATAAGAAGGCAAGATGGGAGAGTCCAAATAATTTATATGAAATACATTAATTTCCAATAAGAAGAAGATAATTTAGATTATACATTCTACTGAGCACTGTATTAGTCTGCTTAAGATGCCATAGTAGAATATCACAGACTGGGTGACTTAAACGATGGAAATTTATTTTCTCACAGTTCTGAAGGCTTGAAACCCAAGATCAAGGTGCTGGAAAGGTTAGTTTTTAGTGAGGCTTCTCTTCCTGGCTTGTAGGCAGTCACCTCTTTACTCCGTTCTTACATGGCCTTTCTTTTGTTCATTGACAGAGAGTAAGTAATCTCTGGTGTTTCTTTCTTTTCTTATAAGGACACTGACCTTGTGAGATTAGGGTCCCATCCTTACAACCTCATTTAATCTTAATTACCTTCCTAAAGGCCCTATCTCCAAATACAGTAACATTGGGGCTCAGGCTTCAGTGCATTTGCATTTGGGGGAAACAAATCGGTTCATAACAAGAACCAACTAAATTCATAATCTTCATATGTAAAAGAAAAAAGACAGTGCATATATTGATGAAGATTTTTCTAAAGAGAAAAGGACAGAGCAAGCAAGAAGATGAGAAGATGGAAAAGGCAGAGACTAATTCTGTGTAAGACAATGTGGTAAAAGAATGTATGTCTTCTAGATGAGTATTTATGGAACAGGTTTGCTGGGGGCAGTACCCACTATTTCATTACCACATATATCATAAGTTTGTGACATAAGAGACTACATGGAGGGTATATGTGTGTGTGTGTGTGTGTGTGTGTGTGTGTGTGTGTGTTTATGTATAAGACATAAAACACTTTGATTTCTCATCAGATTGCCCAGATTTTCATATAACCTCTGAAAACAGAGGAGAAATGGTATTTAGTAGCAAAATAGCTCCATTAACTCATACTAGCTGAATCTCAGTTATATTCAACCTGATATAGAACTCCATTAAATAGACAAGCATGACATTTAAATGCTATGATGATATACCTTTCTTCTGAAACCCCTGCACTTTAAATAACAATGTACAGACATAATCCTTAGCCAAGTTCACTTCTTAAGTATGTTTTTTGACATTTTCCTGCAAAAAAAAAAAAAATGGAACCCCTATTAACATTATTAGCTTTGCAGAAGTTTCTCCAGGGAATGGGCAAATCAACTGTCAATTCTAACCAGCCAGGATGAAGAGGGGGAAATAAAGAAACAAAAAAAGTGGTATGAAATAGAGTTAATTCCTACAGTAAGTGTGAGGTGTTTTGTTTGCAAAACTAAAAGATGAAACAAATATTATAGCTTTCAGATACATCAGTGAAAGAAAACCAAACCAAATGCATGATTGCAGTCCTAACTTACTAAATTAGAGACCACAGTGAATCAAAGGGCTAAAAAAGGAGAAAGATCACACCAACAACTTCCATGATATATGCATCTGGATATGTAGAAATTTATAAGTATGTTTGCTCAGCTCTTCTTCATTTGGGGGAAAGATTATTGATTGTAAATTTTCCACGGCTTTCACTCATTGTAGTTATTCTTATAGTTTTCCTTCAATTGCTGGTTCATCAGAAGGTGCTGAAGAGGGGCTCTTATACAAATGAAGTCCACCACCAGCATTAAGAGAATAGAAAAGAATATGTATTTGTCTCTGTCTTAAGTTCCTGGCACTGAGTTCACCAAACCCTTGCAATTTTCTAAGTGATAATAGCACTAGGAACATCTTTTGTTCTAATATTTGGTTCTTGACCCCAGTTTCTGACATACCAGTTCCTAAATCTCTTGGAATCTCCTGAGTGATAGGAATGTCTTGTTCTAATAAGGTGACTCTTGGTGGGCTCTTGGATTGGGGCTGGTTACTACAAGACCAAGCCATGATTAGAAGCTTGTAATTTTCAACTCTCTCTCATTTTCCAGGGAGGGGAGAGAGGCTGAAAATAGATTACATGATTGATTTTGTCTATGTGATGAAGCCTCTATAAAAATCCCCAAAGTACAAGGTTCTAAGAGCTCATGTTGCTGAACCCATGGAGGTGGTGAGAGAGTGGCACACCCAGAGAGCTCCATTCCCATTCCCACATACCTTGCCTTACACATCTCCTTCATCTGGAAATTCACCTGTATCCTTTATTACATCCTTTTATAATGAACTGGTAAACAGTAAGTAAACTATTCTTCTGAGTTTTGTGATCGACTCTAGCAAATTCATTGAACCCCAAAGAGGGGGTCATGAGAAGCCCTGATTTATAGCTGATTGGTCAGAAGCACAAGTAACAACCTGGACTTATGATCTGCATCTGAAGTAGAGGGCAGTCTTGTCACACTGAAGCCTGAAGCAGTGGGATCTGACATGGTACCTAGGTAGATAGTGTCAGAATTGAGTAAAATTGTAGGATACCCAGCTGGTGTCACAGAATTGCTTGGTATGGAACAAAACCCCACATATCCAGTGTCAGAAGTGTCATGAGTGTTATAGAGTATAAGAGTAAAGGAGAAACACAGGAACAGTGTAGATTTTACCTACTCAACTAGAAAACATGTGTTTGGGAGAAGGTTGAGGTAAGTTCCTGGTTAAGAAGCAACTGAGGCATAATGTAGGCATTTGATTGATCTGTGCTATCCTTATCCATTGGGCCAAGCAAAACCAATAGCTGCCTATAGTACCTTAGATTGAGGCAAATATGTAAAGCCATTCACAGTTAAAGCCATGGAAAATTCAGGACAATGCAAGTTCACTGCACTTTCTCTGAATCATAAGCAATTGATCTTTTGTATTCCTGCTGCCAGTGGCATCAAAGTAATAGGAAAGAATTAGGCAAAAACAAAAAAAATGTGGCATGTTAGGAAATTATTTACCTATAGGTTATAATGACAAAGCGTTAGTAGATAAGTGGTTATAATAAACTGAACAAATTATTGAATCTTTATGAGAGACCCCTTAGTTAGTTAATAGATATTCATGGTGGTGGTGGGGAGCATAGATTAGGATTCAAAGGAGTGTCAGCTGAAAATTTAAGCAGACTCAGTAAATGATGCTGTAGACTTAGTATTGTCATTGCTTTGCTTGCCAAGTTCTCATAAATCTTTGGTTGTTAGTCTCAAACATCATTAAGTGGTAAAGAGGAGAGGAGAGGAGAAGGTAAGACAGAATAGGTAAGTATAAATTACAAAGAGTAAAGGAATTTAAAGCATAGAAAGAAAATGAAGGTAGGGAGAGGGCCACATTACAGTGTTTTCATTGTCTTGGATGGTTATCTAGCCCAAGAAATTTTACCAATACTATATAGAGTGAAGCATTCAAAATTTAAGAGACTAGTCTCTCAACAGTCTTTGACACAACTGTATGACACTTTAATATTTTCCACCTATTCCATTTCTACCCTAGTGTAACATGTCTCACCTACTGTAAACTCTTACTTTTCCACTATTGTTTCTGATCTGCTGCATGATTCCTTTCTTCCGAAATGGCACTTACTTTTAGTAACAGACCCTTGGTTCAGCTCTGGTTTTACCTTTTACTTTCCTTCACAGAAAGCCTGAATTCAGGAATTTTGACAGGAATCTGGGCTCTATTTCATCCCTGGCCCAGACCCTAAGGCCAAAAGTTCGAAAGCTTGGGACAATGGAAATTGTAAAGACAGTCTTTAAGCCAAGCTATTCTGACTCTATACATATCCTGTGGCCTTAGGCAAGCCACTTAAAATTCAGATTTCATTTTTTAAAATCTATAACACAGATTACCAACATACTTCATATTACAGGGATGGATATTCAGACAATGAATATGGAGGTGTTTTGTAAGATATAAAGGCTATGGAAATCCAATTTACTGGAGAAATGTAGTTAAATTCTTAAGGCTATTAGCCATTTCTTCCCCTTCTCCCAAGGGAGAACTTACTTGCAGGGCTTAAAACAGTATCCTAGGCACAAAAATTCACCTCATGGCACCCACTTGAACTATGGTCATTTCAATGTCCCCTGGGAGGGTGTCTCACAGGAGCAGAAACCTGATTGCCAGGTTTCACGAAGCTTGAGAAGAAATATCCAACCTCCTCTCTTCTTAACTGGAAGTGGCAACATAGGATAAAGAGAGAATGAGGTGTTATACCCGACTTGGAGTCTCCACGCGCACCAAGGAGCTGACACTGATGCAAGAACAAGAGGGAGTTTATTTGCAGGCTCAAGCCCGGGCCGAATACCGATGCACTGACACAGCAATGGAAGTATTGGTCCCGACTTACAGTTTCAAAGGGTTTTTAAAGATTAAAACCACAAGCAGGGGAGTACAGCAGTGGTGTTACAGGATTGGTGAGTTTATTTTAATCCTTAAAGGGATTGGTTTAGGCTTCACGCCGAGGAAGGGAAAAACCACAAGAAGTCTCTGATTGGCCAATTGTCGGGTGGGGTGACTCTTAGTCAGCTGGTGGTTTTTCCTGTTATTATGCTTTGGTGGTTTTTCTTGTTATTCCACTTAAGTTCAAAATGGAGGGTTTGTATCTAAGATGGAGTCACTTTGGATTTACAGAGGTGTATATCTGTCAGAGTGCCTAGGAGGAAGTCAAAGGCCAGGCATTGGACAGACTATCTTGAGATGTCAAATCTGAGACATAGAGAATGTAGAAGAGCAATGCAGACTGTTTCAGAGCTATAGAATCTCCATCAGTGGGAAGAATCTTTGAAGTGGGCTTTCTAAGACAAGGGCTGTAACTCCTAGTCAATATTTGCAATTTGCCTTTATAGGCTGTGGTATGTGTTGTTACATGGTTTGTACAGCTTTAAGGATCATGGTCAGGAAAGACAACAGAAAAAACAGAAATACATGGCTAAGAAAAGTCTGCCTTGGGGCAGCAGGGAAGAACCCTCCAAACTTATCAAAGGATTGCAACGAGTGGTACAGAATCTTTGGTTAACACAAAGATGAAAATTTGGTCATCACCATCATAATTCCATACATCTTCCTATAATATATCCAACAATGTAATAATAGCATTTCTTTATACAACAAAATTTTATTAAAATGATATAGTTTTATTCAAAACTGCATGAATTTGAAGTAGTTCTTTCTTCCTAGTTGACTTAAATGTTTTATTGCTCTTAAATAAAATATTAGATAATATATACTTAAAGTTATTTTTTCCATGGCTCCCTTAATATAGAATTAACAAGATGTTACTAAATGATTTAGAATTTTCTGGTAAAGTGCCCATAAAGCTTTCACAAAAATAATAGAAAATATGTTCATAATTTTCATCTGGCATGTGATAAAACTCAACTTCTGGAAATTGGAGTAACTTCTTTAGCCAGCAGGGCCAGTCTTCTGTATCGTGGACTTTACTGTGGAATGGAGCTGAGATCTGGAGTTAGAGGTGGTAAGTCTGTGCATCTCAGTGTGGATAGTAGTGGAAGGACAACAATGCTGCCAGAATCAGGCATTCAGGGAAAATGGTGTTAAACAAAACTCATTTGGACAAACTGATTGTCCCAGAAAGCAAGTTCTCTAAAAGAGAAAAGGGAACACATCTGCAGAGAATCTAGGGGTGAGCTGTAGTTAGGGAGATAGGGCAGTGAAATATCACAGTAGTGCTTTTGGAATTAGATATGCATTAGTTTTTGGTGTCTGCCACTTTTAAGCTATGGGTCTTTGTGGAAGGCATTTCTGAGCTCTGGTTCCTTTATTTATAAAGTGAATTGCCAACCTAAAACTTAGGACAGAGAGCTGAAGTAAGAATACCAGAAAAATCTAGTCCAAAGGTACTAATACTTTATTTAATAAGATTGTTGTAAGGATTAAGTGAGCAAAATTATGTGAAAGTGCTCTGTAAACTGAAAGGCATTATATAAATATTACTTATTATTTTCTGTCCCACATGAAACAAAAAGTGATTTTTTCAAATTATAAAAAAAATGTTACTATAGAAATTTTAAAAATATACATCTGACCCTTGAATAACATGTAGGTTAGGGGCACAGACCTCTGAACAGTTGAAAATCCATGTATAACTTTTAACTTCCAAAAACTTAACTGCTAATAGCCTATAGTTGACCAGAAGCCTTATTGATAACATAAACAGTCAATTAGCACATATTTTTTACATTATATGCACTGTAAAACTGTTTTTAACAATAAAGTAAGCTTGAGATAAAATGTTATTAAGAAAATCATAAGAAAAATACTTTTGCAGTACTTATTTTTAAAAAATGTGTGTATTAGTGAACCTACACAGTTCAAACCCATGTTATTCAAGGGTCAACTATATATAACAGTGTGTATATCTATATATATTCATATATATGTATAGATAGATGGATAGATAGATAGATAGATAGATATACACAAACATATCTACATATACATCTTGAAAAAGAACAATTAAAAGTTACAATTAAACTCAGTACTCAAAATGTTAAGAAAATGATGTGGGAAATTTTTTCCTTTGTGTTTGTGTATATGTATGTGTATCTGTATTTCAATTAGGATCACATGCATCTAGCATGAGGCTACATCCAAACTAGTACTAAAACTACATTTTCTTCTTATTTAGTAGCATTTTAACATATTCTTAAATATCTTATTTCTCAATAAGGGAAAAGGAAATATTATTGATTTAATCTTAATAAAATGAACCCAAGGTGACTTTTAAAAGAAAAATATTTTTCAAGTCATTTGTTGGTAAGTACTACTAGCTGTAGGGATTTTTGTTACCTCTGCCAAGAATTGTGAATAGAAGGTTGAAAAAAAACATATGCAAAACAAATGTCAATATAGTAATAAAACAATATTCAGGGATAAAAAACAAATAAACAAACAAACTCCTTACCACATTGTAGAAAAATGTTAAGGATTTAAAATATATTATCAGGCACTGAGGTCTAGAATACCTACTTATTATAAAATAAAATAAAATATAAACAACATCTTTTTTTTTTTTTTTTAAAAAAGGCTAATTCTATAACACAATAAGTAGTTAAAGAATGTGGACAGCAAACCTTTACCAGCACTTTAAAGACCAGCTTCACTATGAACATTGTCCTTAGCCCCCAGCAGAATAACTAATTCCAGATTATCCCTTGAAATGTGCATCTAGCATAAGGCTAGAAAGAGACCATCTGAGCTGTATGTGAAGTTCTTGCTATTTTGAAGTCCACTCCAAATAAATATATGAGTATTTAATCTAAGCTGGAACGTCTCCTTCATTTTATTGCTTAAAAAATACTGTCCTTTATTGTCTTCGGGTCATTGGCACTAAAGTGTGTTACATGCCACAGGTTTTCCCATGGGACTTTTTTTTGTATACAAGTTAGTTGTATACATATTAAGTATGCTCCTGTTCTCTACTACTGCATACCAAACCACCACACAACTTAATAGTTTAAAAGACTGATAGTTATTCATGTTTCTTACAAATCTGAAATTTGAGCAGGACATGTGGTGCTGACTCACCTCTGCTTCATGGTGTCTAGAGTCTCAGGTTGACTGACTCAATGGTCAGATGCTAGAAAAGCTGAGCTAGCACATTCCTCTCTTCATGTAGTTGTTATAGCTTTCCATGTGGTCTCTTTAGGATGGAACAAAAGAGTCAAATTTCTTGCATGGCAGCTCAGGGGTCCAAGAGGGAATGTTCCCACAGGTCTGGAATAATGTTCATATAATAGTGTTTCTATAGTCTGAAATTAAGAGAAGAATTTTTTGTTATTGATTTAATGTTATGTGGAGAAATCTACATAGGGGAATAATTTTATCTTTATTCAAATTGCTGAATATCAGTGATGTTGTGACAGGTGATGAAACAAATAAATTGAATGAAAGAATGATAGATTTAATGAAAGCCAGAAATTGAGAAGAGTATTGCTTACAGGTTAAAGAACAAGCATTGAAAGAATGAAAAATTAGGGGATGTGTCAATTAGTCTCAGCAATATCTCCATGTGTGGAGGAGCAGTACTTGAACTGAGAGAAAAACAGAAGTGAATTACCATTTTACACGATTTTAATTTTACCACTCTGAGTCATAGCTACATTTATCACCACATATTGCTGATATAGGTGTACCTCATAGACCTTCTTTGGGTTTGTGAGTAAAAGCCTCTTCACTGTTAAGGTTTCTAATGCCCCAAGATCTCATAAAGTATCCCTGTTATCAAGCTTGTAGAAGAGGTTAGTAGTAGAGAATATACTTGTTTTATCATTGTTGTAATGAGAACATAGATCCAAAAAATAACCTCATTTACTATTTTAGACAGCCATAATAGTTATTTTATTCTTCTTTCTAGAGATTGCCTACAACCCATGTTATCCAAAGTGACCTAATTCCTCCAATAATAGTGCATTTTCTACTGTCTTTTTCTTATACCTGACAATATTCAGAGCTCTTTTACTCAGAAGAAGCAGGGCTGTGTAAGTCTACCTGTGGAAGAGCTAGAACTTAGGTGGTATTCACAATCTCATATAATGTTCTAAGCAATTTACATATAATTACATCTTTTATTCTTAAATCCTATGAACTAGTTACCATTAGTTATGACCATAGTACAAATGGAAAAACAGAGACCCTGGACAGTTAAATTAATTGAGCAAGACATTACTCAAATAATGAGTGATAGAGCTGGGATTCAAATCTACACAGTCTCTCCAAAGTTCAAGTTTGGCACATTACCTCTGAAAAAACTCCTAGGGCCGATTGATAAAGAAAATTCTTAAATGCTCAGAGAAGAAATGATCTTTAGCTAAGTTCAAATTTAATAGTAGTAACTGTGGTTTTTCATAATGCAAATTGCAAGCCAAGTTTACCTGCTACTTGGTCCATTGCAGTTGGATGAAACCATCTGGGTAGAGATGAAATCTAGAGCTATTTCTAACCTTTATGGTAAGAAAACTGCTGAGATATGGTCTCAGTTGGAATAGCCATTCCAGCAGGTGGAACATGGCTTCTTGAGAGTACATAAATTGGCTCTGTGGAAATGTGGTTGTGAGTTGTGGTAGGCAATGAGGAGGATTGTTAGTAATGAATGGTGGGTCCTGGGCATGGCAATTCAGAAGCTGGTGACACATGGAGATCAAAGGAGATAGACAGTTGTCATTGGAGAAGTTAGTTGTTGAAGATCCAAGGCATTGCTCAGTTATGAAAACTGATGAGTAGGAATTGTTATAGAAACAAGCATGTCTTTTTTTTGTGTCTTAGAATACTAGAGTGAAACCTTCTAAATCCTTTCTTTTAAAGGACAAAAGAGAAGCACAGATCAATTTATCAGAAGCAAAGTGTGTGATAAGAGAGATGTTAAAGAAAAAACTATAAAGTCAGGTTGAGATCTGAAATTTGAAAGAATAAATAGAAAGAAGTAAAAAATATATTTTTAATATTTTATATGTACACATTGTTAAAAATATAAAAATAAAAAAACAATAAAGGGGAAATATTATCCAACTTATATCTCTGTATTCATATGTAGCTACTTTTTAACATTTGATATATATTTTTAAATAATTTTTGAGTGCCTGTTTATATTATAGATTTGGGATAATATTTATACCCAGATTTGTATCATGCTAAATATGACATTGTAAACATCATTCCATTAGTCATTATATTGAGAAAATTGTTATTTGATAACATGAGTTTTAATAGTTGCCTAACATTCTATCCTATATGCATATATAATTTCATCATCCCCAAATCTTCCAATTTGTTACTATTATCAATAATATAAAAATAAATACCCTTGTATTAAGTCTTTCTGCATATCCTTTGGTTATTTTTAAACAGTAATTTTACAGACAAGTAGTTCGGTGAATAAACTTCTTAAAGGTTTATAGTACATCTTGCCAAATTGTTTTCTAGAAAGGTTGTATCTATTAATCTTCCCCTCCTAAACTTGAAATATTATTAATAATAATTTATTCAATCACTGCCCATCTCATGCTTGAGAGTAAAATTATGTCATTCATTCATTAATTTAATAAATTTAATATTCACTAATAAAATGGTTGTTGTATAAACATTGTGTACCCAGATCTGCTGTAGATTCCAGGCAATCAGATAGTCTCATATTTGCTGTATTTTGCATTTTAATAGCAACTAGCCATATGAGCATTGATTATATGCGTTTCTTCCTTTATGACCTTAATATTTATGTTCTTCGACCACTTTTGTTGAAATGTTCGTTTACTTTTATTGATATGTAAAGTCAAATCAAATGCTAATTTGGTTCAGATTCAAGTACAAGAATATTTTTGAGAGCTTTATAGAATTATGCAAGCATAAGTTTTAGGTCATCCAACTTACCTATCAAATAGTCATTGAACTTTTATTATGTGCTCAGATTCAAACATTCTTGTAGGCACTGGGAGATACAACAATAATATGCCCTTTCTATTGTCAAGTACGTCACAGACCAGTAACAGAAAACTGAGACAAGCAATTACAGCATAGGATTGATTTACTATTAAATAGGTGGAATTTTTTTTTTTTTTTTAGCATTCATTTGCCTTTCTTGCTTGGGAATGCTTCCATTCTTTGTGTTTTTGTTTTTGGTGGCAGGCACTGCTGATCTCTCAGAATGAATACAGGAGGAGTAAGGTATCCCCTCTTTCTTTTCATCACAGTAGCCAAGATTTGGCTTTTCATGCTGATAAGATGCTTTCATCCAGGACTTCGAATCTTAATTAAGTGGTGTAAACATTAATGGCTGTGGTACTGGTGTTATACAATAATGACGGCAGAGGTATCCTGGAATAACATCACTGGTACCCAACTTCAGTAGCAATGTAGTATAGAGGCAGCAGAAGTGTCCTGATAGGGTGTGCTTGCTAAAAGACTATAGTTATACTTCCTAATTTCTAAGACCTGGAAATTATCTTTATTGTTGTTGATTTTCCAAGTTAGTCTTTTATATAATTTGGCCTTTAGTAAAACAATAAAAATGTAAACTCAGTTTATTTTATTCTTTAAAAAATTAAAATGTAAAACAAGCTTTTTTATTTTATTATATTTTTATCAAGTGTGATATCAAAAAGTACAACTTGTTACATATACAGTTCAATGAAATTTTCTAAAATAAACACAGCTGTGTAAGTCTGGATCAAGAAATAAAATATTCCCAGAACACCAGAACTGACTAGAAGTTCTAAAAATTGTCTGTTTTTAGCTATGTATGTATAATCATAAATACATATTATTTTGTACTTATTTCCTTTGCTAACATTGTTAGTGATATAGTTATATTTATGCATCTTGTGTGCAGTCATAATTTTTTTTTCATTTCTGTATAGTATTCCATTCTATCGATATACCTCAGTGTTTTATTTATCTGTTCTACTGTTGGTAGATGTTTGAGCTATTTCCAAGTGGTGCTTCTACACATATTCTTGTACAATATCTTTTGATGAGTGTATACACACACACACACACACACACACACACACACACAGACTTCTGTTTGATGTGTGTATATATATATATATATACACATATGTATATATATATATAATGTTTTTTATATATATGTGTGTGTGTGTGTGTGTGTATAAATTGAAATTGCTCAGACATAACATCCAAAATTATAAAAAACTGAGAGCATATTTAGGGATGAGGAAAAGAATTAGGCAATTAATTAATTATAAGATTCAAAATAATCTCCCCAGAGAGCAGATTTTCTCAAATGTGCAGCTGAACCAGTTGGCAAATAACCACAACAGCTTATTTTAGCATCATCACTTAGCCTTCAAGGGATATTTACATTTCTACCTGTGCAAGATTGTCTCTATTTAAATAGACTCTGAAGTGGGTCCTATGCTCCCGAGGCAAATTAAAAATGAAATCCAATAAGAATTGACAGGCTGTTTCCTAGAACTCTGAACAGCTCTAATTATGTTACAATAAGTTTAGATGATTTAGCATAAAATAGTCTACCTGCCGTTTGAGAACTGAAACCTGAGTAGAATTTCCCCAAAGTGCTTCTCTTGATGTTCTCAGGGAAGCTTCATCATTACACATCAGTGTAGGGAATAATTGTAGGTTTTTGCACTACTTAATTCATTGCTGTGTTTGCCTTCTGTTTTTACATTCAGTAATACGAACAGCTTCATGATGCCAGTTCCATATCTGAATTTCCCAGTACTACCGTTTAAGTCATCCCCATCATGAATACCTTCATCTTCACAATCACTCAGTGTACAATGTAAGATTTTCATTCATGGGCCACAAGCTGGGCAAAACCTCAGTCCTAGAGGGGCACGGAGGCTCTGAGACAAAGGGAGCACCCAAGCAGGAGAGTAATTTGTTCAGGTTCAACAACTCCTGCTAACAGAGACTTCTCCTAGGGGCATGACAAACTTTAGTGTCAGCTGTCCCCTGCCTGTTTGCAGGAAGTCTACCAGAGTGTCTGTTTTGTGTTAGAGTGTTAACAGCAGGAGCTGAAAAGTTCTCCAGATTTTTTTTCCTACTTTTTTTATATAAGCATCCTGTGTGACATATCCTGGAAGGAGAGGAATACCAATAAGGTGGAAATAAATGAGCACAACTTTCTCAGATGGTAATGTATTTCCAAAGGTGTCTGTGGGGAGTTGGCAAGGATGTCATAGTTACTGCCTAATTTGTGCCTTTTTATAATCATTTCCATTTGTCTGAAATCTAGTTAAAAGCTACTACCTATTTCATCCATTTCTACATGGGGATCCATTATAAGAAAGCACTTTTCTTTACAAAGCAAGATCCATTCTTCCCTATTCCCCAGAGTGAACTATCAAAGGTTAACTTATTTTTTAGACAGCCGCTCCATGCCACTGAACAGCTCAATCTGTGTTCTTTCCCATCTCTCATACTCTGCAATTCCTGTGCTAGTTCATTAGCTGTTTATAGTTTAGGGTCCCCCTTTTCTCCAATCCCAGAAAGGTCTTGGTTTGGACTTTCTTCTCTTTATGATTGCTTTTCTGTTTACACTGTAAATAGCCAATGGGGGAAAAAAAGATGAAGAGCTCATTTTTATTTACAAACTAAGCTACAATTACAATCCTTATTTTTGTGTTCCTATGTTTCTGTCAGAGAGACTAATGATAGGTTTTAGGTGCCAATATCCTAAGCTATTTAAAGCAAAATTAATTAAAATTAAATAAAATTAGAAATTTTGTTCCTCAGTCATACTGGTGACAATTCAAGTGATCAATCACCACATGTAATTAATTACTACCTAACTGGACACTGCAGATCATAGAACACCATCATTACAGAAAGTTCTGGATGGCACTATTCTCCTGGAGAATCAAATTCTTCTGAACAAGAGCCTTTCATAGGCATCCTTATAGCCTAGGACATATTATGAACTTTGTGAAAAAGCAAACCTACCTTAACAAAAGCTCATCTGATACATGAATGGCGAAGGAATGCGACTAATGATCTGACAATACTGAATTGCAAAACACTGAGATTTTCCAGTTAGGAAACAATCCACTTTATAGATCATAGAAGTTATATTTAATTAATAAAATAATATAAGGAAGAAAACAAATAAATGTATGACATTATTACTGAGAAGAGATTAAAACATTAACAGATACATGTCAATGACTAAACAATACTTCAACTCAGTGAAATAAGAAATACTAACAGAAAGCACATAATTGGGGTGGCTCCATAGTGCAGTGGTTAGGACATCTGGTTTGCACACAGAAGGTCCTGGGTTTGTGCCCCAGGTGGAGCCATGGACCATATCCTGGGTACGCCAAGCTCTGGGTGCACGCCGTGAGCATGTGAGAGGGTATGCCCCACCTTCAGAGATCCAGTTCTTAAGGGGAAATGGCAACATCCATAGGTCAGGGGTACAAGTGGGGGGTGGATTAAAGCGGGAAAAACACATAATTAGTTGCTGGGTAAATTATACTTGTTATACAAAAAGTCTTAAGAATGAGAGACTGGGTGGGCACGTGATCACTGAAAAACTTCACAGAGGAACCAAGCCCTGCTCATCCTTTTGATATGACTCATGTCACTGACTCCTTTTGATTATGGTTTAGATGTGTGGTGGTGATCTTCCTACAGCATTATCAGTAACTCTTTCATCACTCAGTATGATTTCAGAGATTTGGAGGCTATACTGCTTCCTGTGTAATTCTCAGAATTGAATGCTCTGTCAGAAAAGACCCTCTTTCCTGATGAAGACATCCTACATTCTTCAAAAGATTATGGTAGCTCTGTTCTCCTGTGAGGGCTAGTGAACCAGTCTCCGCCACCTTTGCTCTGGGTTCTCTGATCATCACCACAGAAGCCCTGGCCTGTCTTACAAGAGTCCCATCCTTCAGACATCATGGAGACTGTCCACTCCCATATGAGATTTAATTAGCTCCTGAAATGGAAGGAGGGGTTAAAGGCTGATTAAAGAGCTTACAGAAAATATATATGATTAGGAGAGAGATCCTCTGGAAACCCAAGCCCTCATGAGATAAATCCTGCTCGGCAGATTGTACTCTGGCAGTCACCACCACTCTTGCATAACTTACAGCAAGAGGTCACACTGAAAAATCCCTCTGAGAAGTGGTATTCATGTAGAGACAACTTAAGGGATGGATAGAAACAAACACTATATATCTTTCTCCAAAAAGAAAAACAAAAGGAGTTTTCCTCCACCATTTCATAAAGAGAAAAGTAGGAACACAGTTTTTTCTAGATAATATTATATTAATTAAATTTTTTACCAACAAAGTAAGCAACTACTCTGACAAACACGTTATTCAAATTTTATTGTTGGAATCAGAGTTTGCAGAAACTTCTTGGAAGGGGTGGTGTGGTCTCATTGCCATCTTTAACATTTCTATAAATATTTAAGGTGGCTTCAGTGGACAGGTGAGCATGCTAATTTCTGGAAGGGAGAAACTTGCCATTCAAGAAACTTTTTATTTTCTCAGACTTGATCATAATCCCAAAAGCATTAGCTTCCCAGAAACTTTCTCTGCCACTGGAGCTGTTAAAAGTGGATGGAAGCAGAGGGCAAAGGAGGGCAGAACTTCAATCAGCTTTGTGAGACCCTGGCAGCCCCATTTTTGCTTTAAGTTAACACAGTTCAAACCCAATCAGCTTCTATTACATAGGGCAGGATCTTGATGAGCTTATAACCTTATAAACAGTTCTCTAGAGAGACCTCATGAAATTATTTGAATATAATTCATCCAGGTCCATCACTCAGCTCACAAATCTCTCTGTTGACCAGGTTAGCAAAACAAGAATAGCATTGTCCTTTGCAGAAATCTTCCTCTAAGCTATGCTAATAGTTCGGAAAATCCAGGGTTCTTTCAGAGCAAAAAATAAATTAAAAATTAAAACACATATAACTTTCTAAGAACTAGGTATTTTAAAAAAATTCTTCAAATAATTCTGTAAGTTAGGAGTATTCACATTTTATATATAAAGGAGATTGAAATTATGAACATTAATATACTTTCCAACTTACACAACTCATATATTAGGAGAACTATGCACAGCTTTGTTATTATTGTCTGAAAGGGGAGGTACCTTCTAAAAAATCTGCATAGTTCCCTTATATTCCTATATAAAAACAAAGTTGTAAACAATATGGTGTCAAAGAAAGAAACTTCTAGTTTTTATGATGGAAGAAAGTTAATGTAATGGTTTGATTTTTTTTTAACATGAATTAATTGATCATTTCCTACATGCTAGACTCTGTGCATTTTAGGAAGAAGAGGTCTAAATTTCTGATATCAAAGTAATGATACATTCATCTCTGCCATAAGTTTCAACTTAGGGTTTTCCAAATATTGTGACACTGAAAGCCTGTCATGGGCTACAGTGAGACTAGGATGTGACTATCACCCTACAAAGCAATATGAGACAGTGGTAAGGGCAACAAAAAAATAAAAAGTTAGACAAGTAGTCTAGCTGTCTCTACCTGAGGGACAAGGGAGAAAGAGAGTTCAGTATTGGGTAGCACCAAAGGCTTTCTTGTGAAATTTCTAGGATTTTCTATAATACAGTTCTCATATTTCTCTAAATAAGTCTTCATTTTCTTTGGTGGTTCATATAAACAAGGTGAGACAGGACAGTAAAGTGGTAGTATATTAGGATTTGAATTGGGAAGAATATAGATAGCTACCAAACTTAGTTAACAGGAAGGGGGACTTCATTTCTAGTTGAAGACTGAAACTATTGGAAGTATTGCCCAAATATAGAATTACAGAATCAAATGATTATAAGGAATAGTAGTTATCATCATAATTATCACCATTATTATTCTTCAGAACTTTGACAATATTGATTTATTGTATTAGGGCAAGCATATCGCAGTTTAGATTTCTGAAGCCAGTTTATCACTAAACTAAATTAAATTTTATTTCCTAAACACTTTGAGTATTCTTCTCTCTTTGCTTTTACTGTTTTCTACTCCAAGATCTCCTATTAAAACTCGGCCATTTATCAGCTAACTACCAGTATGTTATACAAGATGACTTCTATTCTGATTGGCCTAGTATCTGTTATGTTTATCTGGTACCTTTGCTATACACTTTGCCAAATATCAGGAACATCTTCCCTATTTAATGAGATATTTAATGTTTGACATGAATACTCTATACCTCTTAAATTCTTTTTTTTAACCTCAGAATTTTTATTCTTTGAACTCTTGTCTTGGCGATCTAAAAGAATACTTTGGCTTGATGTTTCTGCCCGCTAATTTAAATTTACATATTTAAATGTATGTAATCTGCGAACATTCTACGCATTAGTCCTTCTGTTTATTGTAATGTTGTAACCACATGTTCAGAATTTAATTTCCAATAACTTAGATTCATGCTCTTTTAGAGCATTCCCATCCTTTCTTTTGCCCTCTCTTTCTCTTCCTCTTTCTCTCTCTTATTCTCTTTCATTTTTCTTTCTATTATATTAACTTATATCTAAGAACTAAAATCGTACTTAATTTCACAAGAATTTTTTCTTTTCATTATATTTATATGATGATAAATGTTAACTACATCTATTATGCTAATCATTTCACAATATATGTAAATCAAACCATCATGCTGAACACTTTAAACTTATACAGTGAGTGATGTATGTCAATTATTTCTTAATAAAACTGAAAAAATTGTATTTAGTATACATTTTTCTTATGTTTCATGTGTTAATGTTGTTTTTTTAATGATCAATCCTTAATGTTGATTTCTAAGCTTCATTCATTTTCATAATAATTTTGTTCTCAATTTTTTTGTTAATGAAGTTCCCATTTTTGTTGCTGGAGGTTATTTACTCAGCTTTGGGGAAAGATCTCTGTTTACTTGGCATTAAACAAGAATTCCAATTATACATTTGCCCCTGACATGGTGAAGGGCATAGTGAGGAGTAGGTCTGTGACCAGATAGGCTGTCCTCACAGAACTTGAGAAAGTGTTTTGCCTTTATAGACCAGGTAGGTAAGCAAATTTTCAAAGCTGATGGGGTTTTAATATGGCAAAAATTGATGGCTACTGTGGTAAACTGGAGTGTATCATGTCTACATTCTTTAAAATAAAAAATATATAAAAACTTTTTTTTTTTTTTTTTGCCACGTGAAGTGAGTCTTCTGTCTTGATAAGAACTGATTCTACCCTAACTTGTCACCTGAATGGATCTTGCTTTGTGTTATGCACAGAGCTTGTCTTCTGGGTATCGGATGTTCCTGTCCCTCTTGGCAGAAAGTTTATACAGGACACTGTCCTGCTTCTATAGCACTAACACCTGCTCTGAGAATTTCTTGTGTTAGAATTCATAATTATTTTTTGAGAAGTATATTTGATCTTTTATCTGAGGGCAAATACTAGTGTCTACTTATATGAAAATGCATACTTGTCCCCAAAATGTTGGGTTTGGTCATGTTTTACTTTAGAGCATGTAACTGCTGCTCCTCTAGCCTGAATCTCTGCAGACCAAGCAGATATAACAGAACCCCTCCCAAATGCTAGAATAGAGCTACTGAAGACCTATGAGCAGATATAGGGACAATTTTTTATTGTAACAAAGTTAACTAATAGAGAGTTTGGTACCAAAAATGGGGTGATGCTGTTAAACAATAACAACAAAACTAAAGTACATATATGTCATTAACTTTAGGGCAGAATAGTTAATAGTAAGAAAACTGTTATAGAAGTTTAGAAAAAAAGATAATCCATGCTATTATAGAGGCCAACAGCTGATTAAACTGCCTGTTGCTATATCTTGAAAGTAGGCAAAATATCTGATAAACTCATGCCTTTAGGTGATATAATGGAAAGAGAGAATGTTGGTAGTTGGGTTCATTATTATTGATAGTGTTTGAGGAGTTTCTATAAGAAAATGACATTAGCTCAAAGAAAAACCAAGAAATAGTGATTAATCAGTTTGAAATTAGGAACAAGAAGAGAGAAAAATTCATAAATGTTGTCACCTGCAGAGTTGAATGATACAATTCTTTCTCCTTGTTAACCAGTCAAAGGTAAAATTAAGAAGAACTTTGAGTAAGATTCATGAGATTGAGATCAAGGCTCAACCTCAGAGCAAAGACCTAACAAAACCATGACAAGTGAACCTCTTGTTAAATCCACTGATTGAATTATTTTGGCCCAAGATTATCTTTTCAGCTGATCGAAATGTTACTTATAATAGATACTTGGGGCATGTTCCCATATGCACAAGAAACTCAAAATTATATTTAAAAAAACTCAGTTATATCTTGCAAAGAGTGGTGGATGAGGACATTTGCATAAAGAGCTGATAGAATAAATACATATAAAAATAAGCTAAACAAAAACACAAAGTATTTGATAAATGCGCTTTCAATCTGAACTAAAAGGTACTGCAATTCTTTGAGATATAAAATGACCCTTGGAAGCTCAAATTTTAGATAGGCAGAAAACAGGCTGGAATGCTGCCAGCCACCCTAGAGAGAATAATTCTAACATCCTTCTCAGAGGCATCCAAGGAGAAAAATAAAAAAGAAAGAAATTCCCGAGGGCAGAGTTAAGAGCTAATGGAGCAGAACAGAAGAAGGGGTTACTCCCAGAGAGTAAAACGGGTGTCTAATCAGTTCTTTATCACCTGAGTCAGGGAACCCTGCTAAGTTGTCCTGCTAGATTTCAGAATTGTTGTGAATCAGTGACTGTCTCTCATTCTTACCCTTGCTGGATATGAGTGTTTATGCAATTATCCTATTTCTGTTCCAAGATTGTATATCGTTGTATATTATGGGTGCAGATAACTTGGCATTTTAGGTTAGAGGCCTCTAGAGCAAGAGAACCTCTATATGGAATCTGTGTAGGGGATTATCCTGACATCCCGAATTTTGAGCCTGATGATGTATTTTAATGAGACTTTAGATGTCTTTATTGAGAATAAGGTAAATATATTTTATATTTTGAATCAAGTGAATATTTGTAACTAAGAGGGAAGTCTGTAGTAGGTTTTATTATTAAATACTTACACCATTCTCCTATTCTCTGTGAACTAGAGTATATTTCCTGTCTTGCTGATTTGGGTTTTGGTCATGTAAATTCCTTTAACAATGAAATATACCCTAGTTCCAAGCATAGGCTTTAGAGGCATCACATGCTTCCACTCACTTTATTGAGCTTAAGTCTTTGGCCATGAAAACAGGATGCCTCAGATAATATGTGCTATATATTTACATAGAATGTGCTTTAGCCTGGGTCCCAGAATGAGAAAAAAAATGGAGAAGAGCTGGACCTAGGCTACACCCTAAATGAAGTATCCACAACCAACCTTCATATACAAAAACAAGAAATCAATGTTTATTAATGCAAGGCAATGAGATTTCAGAAGCTGGCCAATATATCAGCCTACTAGGCCATGGCCCATTCTTTGAATTGAATCCACTGAGTCCCCATTACAAGTTTCTGCCATAAGATTCACCTTATTTTAGAGAAGTTTTCCATTTGAATACATTTGTAAGTTCCTCCTTTCTGTTGAATTTCACTCAATAGAATATATTTGCATCTTTAAAAAATCACAGTTTCAGTCTGGGGATAGCATTCTTTCATTCTTCCAGTATTAACATGAATTTATTCTTATATTTTTATTTATTCTGCCTTTTTAAGAAATTTTAAGAAGACTAAATAGTATGCAAATTTAGTCAGTCATCTTGTCCAGGCCCATTTGATAAGATGTTCTTTAATCCCATTGGTATTACAAATGTGTACCCACAGCAGATTTATTAGATAAGGAAGACATCTCTTGTTCACATGAAGGTTTCCAATCCTTGATACAATGGTATTTCAACTGAAGAGAAGGGATGGTAGGTGTCAAAAATACCAGAGAGAATTCATATATCTTTAGGGAGCTTCATGGACCCACTGTGCTTTTCCAATAACCCCATTATAATCTGCTGACTCCAAATAAAATTCTCTGATATAGATGCCCCAAAGTCCAAGTGATTTGATACAGTTGATGAAACTAAGGGATTCTATCAAAATATAATAGCTATTATCCACTAGTTAAGGCATGGGAATCTTTCTGTTTTTATTGTGAAGAATTGAAACAATTTGAGATATAAAACAAAGATCTTTAAGAAATTGATTCTAAACAAATAGAGGCAAAATATGCCAGGATTGGTAAGAGCCAGAGAGAAGTTCTCGAGGCAGCCTAATGGCATGGAGAACAAGAAATGTTTTCTAGCTTATTGCTACTGGGACCTTTTACTTTAAGTTGTAGATATTCATATTATTCTTAAAGTTTCTTCACAAATTATACAACTGTCCACCAGAATGTTTTTCTAGGTATTATGTAGTTAGAAGCTAATAAAATTACAGGCTAGAAATGAACTTGCCAAATTTGAACTTGCCAAATTCATATAGCATCCTCCATGCTAACAATTCTAGAGTTCTCCATTTGTTTCCTGCTCCAGTGTAGGTGCAATTAGTAAGCATGTTTTCAGCTTAGCATGTTTGAGGAAGCATTTATCTGCTCTCCCTCCAATTTGCATGTACATGGACATCTGCGTGGCTTGAATTGTCATATCATTTATTCATAAAACTCCTGATTAATGTCACATTATTAATTCTATTGATATCAAAACAAAAAAGAAAGAATCCAGGTGATTCCAAATCTTTTAACCTTCTAGGATGCAGAACAGTTATTTAGTTTCTAAACAGAATTATTTTCTTCTTAAATGTTAGAGTAGTATTAACAGTACTAGCACCAGCTGTATCACAAGTCAAGGCACACTAACTGCAGTGACTATCCTACAAGATGGCCCCAGTAATCCCTCCTCTTGGTAGTCATCCACTTGTATAGTCCCCTTCCACATTCTACCAGGTTTGTTCTATGTGATCAATACAATATTGAAAGAATGATGGCATGTCATTTATTCTCTCTCTCTGTCTCTGTTTCATCACTTACTCTGGGAGAAACCATATTGTGAACAGTTTTATGGAAACAGCCACATAAGAAAGAGCAAAGGCCTTTTGCTAATGGCAAGGAGGCCATGTGAGTAAATCTGGAAGTAAATTGTATAGTCATAGTCTTGTCTTCAGAGACTGCATCCTTGGCCAATGACACCTTCATGAAAGATTCTGACCAGAATTACCCAGCTAAGTCACTCTTGGATTCCTGACTCTGAAAATTATTCACATTATTCTTGTGATATAATGAGAGTTTGTTATTTGAAGGTGACACATTTTGAGATTATTTGCTATGCAATAGATAACTAATATAAGGGGGAAAATGCCATGAAACATCTCTGTGTCTATTCTCCTATCTGTAAAATAATATGAAATATTCTTATCTACCTCATAGAAATAGTTTCTAAATATAATAATAATTTGCATTGGGAATACTTGATTATTGAGAAAGAAAAATATTATTTAAATCTAAATTTTTATTATCACTCTTTATAGAAATCATTTATGCTATTTTTAAATTACCACATCAGCAGTATCATAACAACTTGTTTGTGGAAGAAAAAACTTTGAGATTTTTTTTTTAAGTCAACCAACAAAAATAACATGCATTTATCAATGCAATTATACTTTACTTTCTTCCACAAGGTAAAACAAAGGTGTTTTGTTTGTTTGTTTGTTTGTTTTTGTCTCAGATCTTATTATATTCAGACTTTATTTTTTTAATCATGTTTGGTCCTCTGCAAGAAAGTATAGAATCAATAGGGATAGTTTTACTTATCATGGGTTTTGAGTGCTAGACAACCTTTCATCTTATTGGAATACTTCAAGACTTAGAATCTTGATGTGGAGAAAAGGGAACCCTTGTGCACTGTTAGTAGGATGGCAAATTGGTATAGCCACTATCAAAAAGAGTTTGGAGGTCCCTCAAAAAATTAAAAATAGAACTACCCTATGACACAGCAATTGCATTTCTGGGTATTTATCTAAAGAAAACCAAAACACTAATTTGAAAAGGTATATGCACCCTTATGTTCACTGCAGCATTATTTATAGAAGCCAAGATATGGAAGCAACTTAAACACCCATCAATAGATGACGGAATAAAGAAGTTGTGGTGTGCACGCGCGCGCACACACACACACACACACACACACACACACACACATATAATGTAATATTACTCAGCAATAAAAAACATGAGATCTTACCATTTGCAATGATATGGATGGACCCAGAGGGAATTATGCTAAATGATATAAGTCAGAGAAAGACAAATGCCATATGATTTCACTTATAAATGAAATCTAAAGAACAAAATAAATGAACAAACAAAATGAAAACAGACTCCTAGATATAGAAAACAAACTGGTGTTTGTCAGATAGGAGGGGGCTTGTGGGGTTGGATTAAAAAAGGTGAAGAGATTAAGAATTACAAATTCATAGGTACAAAAATAGTTATGGGGATGTAAATTATAGCATAAAGAATATAGCCAATAATATTGTAATAAGTATATATAATGCCAGGTGAGCACTAAACTAATTGTAGGATCACTCTGTATATTGCATAAATATCTAACCACTATGTTGTACACCTGAAATTAATATAAAATGATATTTAATGTCAAATCTAATTAAAAAATATAATTTTTTAAAGGAAAAAAAGACAATGTCAAATTAGTTTTCTTTTTGCCTTGATTTAATTAAAATAAATATCTATAGAATTTAAATATACTGTCTTGAAAGCCAGTTGGAAAGTCTGAAGACAGACAGTGAGCACTGGAGTGATAATTTTTTGTGAGTCATGACTTGTTTATATAACCTTTCCTGACTGAAAATTTTATGCTTTATTCCTATATATTTCACATTTTCTATAGCTTTTAATTATTTGCCTGACATGTGATGGGTAATTATTTTGTATATGTGTCAATGATAAGAACATGTAGCTTTGCTTACTTGGGAGTGTCTTCTCTTTTTATGTCCTATCTAATACATTTTTATAATATAAATTTATAGCATGGAGATTTGTTTCTCTGTTCTTCTAAATATACAATGACTTTTCCTTTCAACCCAGCATCACCTTGCAACTTTTCTGAAAACATTTTAAGCTAACAGTAGAAATCCAAATGTAAAACTTAATAACTTTTTGGTACTATTAATTCAAATATTAAAAGATAATGAAAAGGTAAATATATACATTCTATCCTTGCATGAGGGATTAATATAGTGACTGCCTACTCTTTAGGTAGCACTTTCATATATTGCTTTTTAAAAGCTTATCAATAGCCCTTCTGGGTTCCAGATGAGGAAATTGATGTGCATGACAGTGAAATAACTTGTTCAGGCACATAGGATGTAACAGACCAAGTCAGAAATTAACTCTCATCTTCCCCTTTAAATATTGTGCTCATTCTAGCATACACTACTGCTTCTTAAATAATACTGATTTTACTGTAGTCCTTAGTCTGGTCCTACTAAAGCAATTTCAGTGAGAGAAAATTCTGTTTGTTTTTACCTTGGAAAATGGAAAAGGTTCTAGTACTTGTGCTTGCCGTCTTGCTAATCACTGTAACTGGGCTCACACTACTATGTGCAAGGCTTTCCTGATAAAACTTCACACCTTTTCATTTAAAAGCTTCTAGCCTTGGTTTCAGATAGCAAAGCAAAAAAAAATAAGTCAAAGTGCTTACCAGCAGGAAAATATAAGATTTTTGTAGAAAAAATTAATTTTACCCATTAATACTCAAAAAAATCAAGTGTCCAAAATGCAGGTTGCTGATGCCAGGTATTTTCTTTGAACATCTTACAGATGAGCTACTATTGAGCCTTAAAAAGTCTATGTATATGAATGAGGGAGTGCTAGATACACGTGTATTTGCCCATGGAAACACACATGTAATTAAAAAAAATAGTTTTATTGCCTTCATTCCCAGGATCTCTCTCCAGTTACTTAAATAACATAGTTTTTAATTAAGGGGACTCTCTACAGAGGGACTGCATGATTCAAATAAGGACAAAACTCCATAGAGACACCTTAGTAATGCAGGGTGATATGTTGGCTATAGCTATGGAAACCATTTTTTCAACTAGCTGGCTGTTGCTTCATTTAACATTCTGGTCAACCTAAACTTATTACAAAATCTGAGTTATATATCTTAACCATCCCATACAAAATAAAGTGCAGTAGAAACAATACTTTTGGAGGATAATTAAAATTATCACATGCCATTCAGCTACAATGGAGGACTTTTGTAATTTTGGTGTTCAATTTGAAATTTTATGGTGTTCTCTCCTTGTTTTAGACTAAAACCTTATTTTTCTGCCTTCATCAAAAATGCTTATGTTTGTATAATTTCTCACAAAAGAAAATGCCATAAAACAAAATAATTTTATGTACAAATTATTTTGATAGTAAATTACCAATACTTAAAAAAAATCATACTATAAAAATTCATACTATAATATTACCAGTCTAAAAAAAAAAAATCGTGCTAGAATTTGCAGAAAGCATATTGACTAGCTTCTGTTCCAGCTGAGGAAACTGAGTTCAGACAGTCTAAGTACTATATCACTCAACCACATTTAGTTTTTAAAGTCAAATTTATTCTCTGTTTACACGTTTGGTAATTTCATCAAGACTTGTGGCTTTGGATGTCATATGTATGCTATAGGCTCCCAAGTTTATATTTCCAGGTTGTACCTCTTCCCTGAACTCCAGACTCACATGTCCAGCTCCCTACGTGGCATCTTCTTTTTGATGTATACTAAGTATCTCAAATTGATTATATCCAACATGAAAACCCTGACTTTCCCACCAAAGACTGCTCCTCTTTCAGACTCCCCTGTTTTATTCAATGGCAATTGATTCTTCTAGTTCCTTGAGCCCAAAACTGTGGAGTCATCCTTGATGACTTGATTTCAATCTCTCTCTCTCTCACGCACTCTCTCTCTCTTTCTCCTCCTCCTCCTCTTTTTCTCCTCCTCCTCCTCCTCCTCCTCCTCCTCCTTCTCTTTCTCCTCTTCCTCCTCCTCTCTCTCTCTTTCAGCAAATACCTGTTAGCTCTACCTTCAGAAGAGATATAGTTATTACTTCTGATCACCTCCATGGCTGCTAGCCTTGCCCATGTCAACATTATCTGACATAAAAATAGTTCCAGCAGCCTCCTGCTTCTGCCTTTGTCCTTCTAAAGTCTGTTTTTGATACAAGAGCTTGAGTTATTGTGTTAAACTTTAAGTCTGCTAATATCCCACGTCTAAGCCAAAACTCCAATGGTCTCTCTTTCCACCCAAAGTAGAAGCCAAAGTGCTACTCAGGCTATAGAACCTGTATCCACCCCTTGGTAGCTCTCCCCACCCTCCCACTGCTCTCTTCACTAATCTCTTCTACTGACTAATACTATTTACACTTTTACCTACTCTTCTTTGATCTCACTGGATATTTGCAGTGAATTCTTCAAATGTGTCAGGCAGGCTCCCTTATGATATGCATTTGCCTCACCCTGGAGCACTATTCTCTTAAATGTTTGTCTGGCTAGTTCCCTCACTGTTTACATCAATGCTTCAATTCACTTTTTCAGAGGCCATTGCTGACTATTCTCTTTAAAATTGAAATCCCAGTTCCAGCACTCCCTATCTTCTTTTCCCGCTTTATTTGCTTCTCTTATTAGAGTGAAAACTCTATAAAGGCATAGAATGTGTCTATTTTGTTCAATAATGTTTACAAAGTACAAATGACATTGAATGGAATATAGTATAAGTTCAATAAATAATTGAATGAGTGACTGAATAAATGAATGAATGCTTTTGTTAATTGCTAGTAATCAACCAATACTTTAATTAAAGGCTAGATAAAACATCTGAGCAAGATGCCCTCACTTATTATATATATATATATATATATATATATATATATATATATACACATATATAAATATATATATCTGTAACTCAACAGAAAATATTTTTTAGACATGAATGATTGCAGTTCATTAGTGACTTTTTGGTTATTTAATGATTTAAAAGCTATAGTACTATGTGAAAGATTTTTCCACAGTTAATATCACTCAGAATCATATGAATTAGTAGTTTCTATTTTTAAGTGAAAGCTATCAGGAATTACCTTATTTGACATAGTTTATAATGATGTAGATAGTAGGTGAGATAAAATGGTAGGTACCTGAATGATATTCTTGGTTGCAGATTAGAGGAACTATATACATTTTTCTAATATATTTATGTCTAATAAAAGACTGTTGCACAAATCTGTTCAACATTTGCTTATGATCACTCTAACCCTAACCCCAACTTTAAAAAGTCATGTGACTTTTAATGCATCATGTTGCAGCACTTGTGCAAGCAGTTAACTTATTTATAAATACAGGAATTTACATAACTACGAATAAGTTGTGAGGTCTTTTATGTAAGGAGTGTGCTCTAAAGGACTGGAGACACAGTACTCAGAGGATAGCTGGTCTGATTGAAAGTCAACCAAAGTAAAGAATAAATATTTACTTAAGAAAACTATGTCAATTCTTTGTGTATATAAACATAATATAAAATGTTTCCTTAATTTTATCAGCTTAGTACAATGCTGCGTTAGTGCTGTTCATTCTTCAGCACAAATTCCCAGCAGGCAGGACTTCGACCATTGAACTTTTCTCTGAACAGCAGTATGTTCAAGGGCATTCTTAATAAATGCCATTAGACAATGATTGTCCATGTTTAATATTTATTGAGCACCTATAGGGACCTTGAGACCTTGGTCCAGGATGAAAAGCTTTAAAAAAGCCTGTACCTAATTAAGAAAAACATGGTCCCCGCTCCAGAGAAGCTTATCTGCTAAAGCAGGCAACACTGATGTGGGTGCACAGAGAAAATTATTTTTTTTAGCTTAGTGCAGAAAACAGCAAACCACCTTTATGAAATTGCGAAATTTATCTCTTTCTCTCTTAAACTTGTTTTCTTGGCAAGAGCCTCATGTTAAATGTCTGGCAAAGAATTAAGGTAGAGGAGTTTGGAAAAAGGACAAAGGGATGAGGTAATGAAGAAAAGGGATGATAACAGATGGCAAGGCAGGAGGATATATGGCTTAGGGGAAGGAGCAGTTAGGGAAGAAATAGAATTTCTGTAAGCACTTGCTGTGTTTTTATATTTTTAAATAATTGTAATATACCATCATCATCATTATTAATTAACATTTAATTTCAGGTTACAAAGGAGACCAAATAGGAATAAATCAGACTTTCGTTTCCTTTCTTTTAGGCATGCTAAAAAGCACAGCTGTGATAGAGGGCAGGATTGGCATGAATTTAAAACATAACAGTTTATTAGAAATGGTTTCATAATGCATTCATATTTATACTGCCAGAGATGAGAGAACTTAGAATAAACTAGGAAATCATTATATACTATATAGTTCTGTTTATACTTCCATTACAAAAATTAATGTTTGTTTAGTCTATTTTCACTCCATATCTTAAATATAACAGGTTCAGCACAGAAAAGTTTTCATTATGTATGGAATATACATCTACTTAATATAATAAAAATATTTGTTTTATACAGAACTTTATTATTAAACAAGAAAATAATTTTAGTTTTCAATGTGTTCCAAAAGTTACCTCTTGTCTTATTAATTGCTTTTTTATCTTTAACTGTGTGATAATTTCATTCCTGGTTTCCCAGTTTACAATGACAGTGGATCAGAGATAAGACTAAGAGTCAATATAAGCTAGTGGTTACCAGAGGACTATAGACTAGTGGTTACTAGTGAAGCAGGGGTGAGGGGGGAGGTAGATGGGGTAAAAGGGGTCAAATACAGGGTTTAGGGGGAGGGTGAAGTGGGTAAAGGGATCAAATATATGGTAGCTGAAGAAAACTAGACTTTGGATGGTAAATACACAATAGAATATATAGATATAAAATGATAATGTACACCTGAAAACTATATAATTGTATTAACCAATTATTACTCCAATAAACTTAATTAAAACTATAGAAGATTAAAACTATAGAAGGCATTGCAGTGCAGCTAATACACTAAGACACACACACACACACACGTGTGTGCACTCACGCACGTGCAGTATGTGCGCGTGCGCACACACACACACCCCTAACTCAGTCTCACATTTAATTAAAAAAAATAATATCTGAATAAAATTGAAGAAACGTTACAAATTGACATATATTAAACACAAAGACAGGATTTTTTTTGTCACAGAAATTCTTTGGAATGATGCAAATCCTTTGACTACGTGTTTGGCTTCTTTGTTGCCTGGTTCCTTTGTTAACTGTTCCTACTTTTAATCATTTTACCTTGCAGTCAAGTTCTAATCTACTTGAAGTTCTTTTTTAAAAGACACCTAATATATATTTTTAATTTGATTTACCTAAAAAATTATAATGTCTCTTTTCTCTGACCTCTTTTAAAGTTTATATGCCTCATTTGAAATTAGTTATATCCCACTATGAATTATTATTTGTGTATTTATCGAACTTCTCTTAAATAGAAGAGAAGCTTCTTTAGGACAGGACTTATTCATCATAATGTATTCTGAAATGCTTATCACCTAATACCTGCATCTAATCAGAAGTCAGTAAAATTTTGCTGTGACATTTGTAAATGTGGAGGAAAATGCCTAGCTTTAAACACATACCTGGAAGGCCATGTATGCCTCCATCCTATCTCATATCTGAGCCTTGCTTTATCAACCTGATAATCTTTAGGTGCCTATTGTAGTTAAGAACCCTAGCTATTACTAATATTCTATAGAATGGGACTGATAGGATGTTTTAGATCAATTGTGGGCATGGAGACAAAAATAAACACCTCTCTATATATTTTGAAATGTAACTAAATATTTTACTATAGGAAATTGTAACTTTCCTCTTTTGAAAGACTACATTCACATAGTGAGGGTCAAGATGTAATTCTATTTGAATTTCATGTGCATTGTAGATCTATCTTTCAAATTTACCTTTTATCCTGTGATAAGTTAACATTCTAGATCTGATTGTTCACTCTCATTTCAGGCAGTATTGCTGACATGAGCTTCAGTCATTTCAAAATATTTATTCAGTTTTTAATTTGTGCGAACCCTTATAAGGTATATAGAAATGAATCAGATACAAATCTTATTCCTGAAAGCGTCCTAATATAGTAGGGAGCTCAGGTCTACTTGAGGAAAGAGATAAATGCAAGAAGGATGGAGGAATAAATTGGAGGAGGCGTTTACCTTGGGTCCCATCGGATGGGTAAAATTCTAATTAGAGACTAGGGGAAAGAATAGTCTGTTGAGGAAATTGCAGTTGTGATAGGAAATAGACAATCACATTTGTCTCCCTGGCAGAAATACACATATAAATGTCCAGGAGGATGACTGATATCCAAAAATATGTCCAGTGTTTTTTCTCTATGGATGGTGGGTTATAAACTATTTCTTCATAATCTTTATTCTCCAGTCAAATAGGGACACTTTAAATGTTAACTAAATGCATGGCTACAGAGTATAACTAAAATTCTTAGAGAAACAAAACAAAACAGTGCAAGATAAATCCAGTAAACTGAGATGATTTTTCTGTCTCTAACCTTTCCAGACTTTTCAGATTTTGAAGAGTAAAGATGGAGATTTTTGTTGTTGTTGTTGTTGTTGTTGTCTTTCTTGGGGAAGAGGTGGGTTGTTGAGAGCAGTAAGCATTAAAAAGTGATTCTGTGTTGCCCTGGGAGGTCCCTGCTCAGTAGTTAGCAGCACTTGGCTGGCACTTGAAACTGAGAGTTTAGGGAGTTAACGAGAGTGCACTGAAGCTTGGAGGAAAGGTTCCCTTGGGGAATTAGATGTTTTAGTGGGACAGAGAAATTTCATTGACTATGAAGTCCTAAACGAAAAATTTCCCAAAGGCCCTGAGAAATGGAAAGAGCCCTGGGAAAACTGAAATATAGGGGTGAGATTCTATAAGCACACTTACTTTATTTTGCTCGTGAGGCTTTCTCCCTTCTGTCTTGATCTACCCAAGCACCTGCACCCAGCACCTATCCTGGGGGGCCCTACTCTCCATCTGGTGTCCTAGCTAATGGCTTCTGCTGTTGAGAATCTGGGCTGTAACCTCTGTTGTCACATATCTTCAAAGTTCCAAACTGCCAGAGTATCTTCTCTGGTGAAATGGTACCCCTCTCCTGTTTTAAGTGGAGAATTAGATAAATAGCTAAATAATTCCAGGACCATGGAGTAATTGAGGAAGTCTAGATGGTACCTAAAGGAACTTCTCTGTTTTCTCAAAAAACAAAGTCTTTTGAAGAGAATTTCTCATATGTATTGTTCATGTCAAATAATAATAGTAGTAATAACACTTGATAGTTATAATAATAACAATAATAACAAGAACAGAAAACTCTTACAGCACTTACTATGTTCCAGACATCATTTTAAATACATTACATAAATGAAGTCAGATAATCCACTGGGAAGAAATGATTTGTAAGATAAAGCATTACAATACTACCTAAGTAGCTCCTATGGCAAAGAATTGCTAGATGCTCAAAAACAAAACAAACAAACAAATAAACAATTTCTTCTTCTCGGGCATACAGGAAAGTTCCATTTCCTGGACCTCTTGCAAATTGCTTTCTAGTAATGGAAAGTCAGTGAAAGTGTTTCACATCACTCCTTGGCTATGTCATAACATTCCATAAGCAATTCTTGACATTCTCTGTGGGATGGTAGAATACAAAGAATCTAGTGGAGAATTCTAGAGACCCTAATGCAATCTTTCACAGGTGAGGTTCTGTGAGCAAGTTAAGACTTACAGAAAAATATCCATGAAATTATTTTCTCAGTTCTTTTCAGGATAGTACATAGTGAGTAGAAGCATTCTAGATACATAAGAGAAGTTCTTTTATTATCTTCATGTATGCTCTAGGTATCAGGTCTTAAATTTTTCCTGGACTCCAAGAAAGCCTTCCCTGCACACTAATGATACTATAAAGTAGAAAGAGTCACTTTTTGGCAGGGAATTGCCAGAAACTTTTGCATTTAACTTCACAAAAGGGAAAAATAAGGGAGTTTATGCATTACCATAGCACAGCCTAGCTTACCCTGGATAATTTCTCTCCCAATCATCTTTATCAGAGGAATTTCTCTCCTGCCATCTTTAAAGTATAGCCAAATGAAATTTTATCTGTTGTGAGGTAAAGGTTTATGTAACTTTTCTATTATATTTAAACAACAATATGCTTTCTTTGTCCCTGCTCTTCTTCAGGGACATTATCATATCAGTCTATCTTGAAGTAAGATGTATTTCCATAGATGATAATCAGAAATTTGTTGCAAATAGTAGAAGATATGCAAAAAGGACAAAGTTAAATGCCTCAGAAAGAAAACTTGGAGAGGAAGATTTATATTTCCTGAAGAGAAGGTTCAGAAATATGCCTATTTTTCCAATTGTTTTAATGGTTATGAGAGGGTGAGATCTTTATTACTATTACATAGGAAAGGCTAAAGCCTAACTCTAAAAGGAGGTAAATTTTATGGTTTGAATCTGGTGTGTGTAGGGTAGGGCAATGTAGACTCCAGTGTTTTATAGACTCCAAGGCATCCTTAACCCTGCTGGTGACCTTAAAATAGCAGAAAGAGCAACAAGGAGAGGTCAATGTACATTATCTGCCAGAACCTAATTCAAAATCCATTATTCTCTAGGAGGGATATTAGGCTAAAGATCAGTAAAGTTTCTGATAAGTTTAACATGTAATAGTAAGAAGAATAAAAGATATTGACAATGGTCATAGAACATTCACCTATGCTCTGATCCCCTTAGCCTTTATGGAGTAGAGTGAACAAAGTAATATTTAATGAAAGCTTAGGCATTCTTCTTTTATTGCCAGCTTTCATTAAGCTTGGAGGGTGGGTGAGTGGGTAGGTAGGTGAGTGCAGGGGTTGGAACAGAGCCCTGCTATACAAAGGGAAGATTGCCATCGTTTTATGTGTTCTCAACTAAACTCTACGCTACTTGAGCAGAACTAATTTTATATTCCATTTTACCTTCTTTCCACCCTTATCTAGTAGTACCTAATGATACTCTCAGAATTTAATAGGTGCTGAGACTAATTTTTTGATCTTCGCATGTGACAAAGTGCATGCTTTCATTATGTGTGACTCATATTTATGAATGGTTAGAAAAAAATGACTAATTGTATTTTTGAAGACTAGCATGAAACTTGGAAATCTTAAAGACATTTATACAAAATTTTATTATGAAGACAGTCTTTATTGTGTGAGCAATCATGCACTACTTAAAGCCTCCAAGTTATAATAAGAAGAACATTAAGTTTATAGCATGGATATTAAAATATTTGAATTTTTTAATAAAGCAAAATGGTAAATACTTTTGAGTTTAATTCTTCCCTTCTTAATCTCTTCTACTTCATTTGAAAAAAATTATCACTTAGGATGTTTGTCTATAATATTTTCTCTTTAGTACTAAACATCCAGTTAGAAAACATATATCATCATTTCAGACTCAGGTAGGTTTCCTATGGTGTCACTCATACTTGAAGATTTGATACAAATAGTATTTGTTAAATTAAATGTGAATTTTTCAATCACGAACCTTATTGGATACCTATTAGTTTTCAGGAAATGTGCAAAATAGTTTTGGTCATGAGAAAACAGGAGGAAA
Source organism: Macroglossus sobrinus (assembly GCA_004027375.1). NCBI lineage: Eukaryota > Metazoa > Chordata > Mammalia > Chiroptera > Pteropodidae > Macroglossus > Macroglossus sobrinus. The sequence goes on from PVKZ01000237.1 coordinate 754,705, forward strand.
TAAAAAATCCGTATTAATACACAGGAACAATTGGTAGAAAGAAGATGGTTATTTCTTAAAGAGATATTTTGCAGAATTTGTTTTATAAGTCAATGCACTATATTACATCAGTCCCCAACCTTTTTGGCACCAGGGACTGGTGCTCCTATGAGAATCTAATGCCTGATGATCTGAGGTGGGGCTGAGGTGGTGATGCTAACTGGGGAGTGGCTACAAATACAGATGAAGCTTCCCTTGCTCACCCACTGCTTGCCTACTGCTGTGTGGCTCTGTTCCTAAGAAGCCATGGACCTACACTAGAACAGCTTCCTTTGGAATGACATGGAATAAACCACAATTTCAATTCTAAAAGATTCTAACCAGTGCCTGGTTAACTTAGTTGATTAGAGAACACAGGTGTAGGGGTTCATAGCGTCAGAGTTCACCCTGTTGCACAGTATCCAACTTCATTTATTACAATGACAAAAAATGTGTGCAGCTCCAGTCAGCCATCTAAGCATAGAGCAGGGCTAGTCAAAGTGTGGTTGGGGACCACTAATGGACCATGGTATATAAAGAAAATGAGAGTAAACATTAAGAAAACATTTAGAAAATTTATAGCAATTTACAGAGTAATTTTATGCACATTAAATCTAATAATAATTATTAATAATAAAGATTTAATAATAATTATAATGGAGTTCTATTTTTAATATATTTTAAATTTCATTTTTCTCCTGATTTTTAGTGGTTTATAAAAATATTTGCTTCCAACATATTATAAAAACATAAATCAAGTCTTTGACTACAGACAGTTTGAGAAGAAACTGGTATGGAATATACTGACTTAGATACAAAATTGTTCTCTAGAGCTAGACTGTATGAGTTCCATACCAACACCATCATTTTCTAGCTGTGTGATACTAGGCAAATTTTTTAACTTCTATGTGCTTCATTGTTCCCATTTCACTATGGGGACACCATTAGTATTACCTCCTAGGATTGTTGTGAGAATATAAAGCAATTAAAACAGAGTCTGGCACATTATGAGGGCTTATATTATCCTTGGATTTAAGGAGACAAAGGTGCAAAATGGTAGCATAATCATGCCAAGAATTCAGGAAGGTAAAAATCTTAAAAAAGAGCTCTGTTAGCTCACTGGATCCTGCATTGATTCTCTCCAGAAATAGCCATCTCAATATGCTGAGTTAAACCTTCAGAAAGTGTATTGTAAGAGTTTGTAGTTTCATTACAGCTTGTCCTATATCAGCTTGTCAATGAATGATAACAAAGCTGTACAGAAGCCATCTAGATCAAAGGTATAGATACCAATAACTATTTCCTATCTGTTTCTATCTAATTTACCTCCTCCTTCCTCCTACTTGATTCAGATAGATGAATCACAGATGTCCATATCCCCTTCTATAAGCAAATGTGTTTCACCATTCCTTATACTATTTTTTTTTCTCAATCTAAGAGATATATCTCTACTTATTTATCTTAAGCTTGTTGTTCTATGAAGTAATTTAAGTGAATGCAGGATGTATTTGATTCCTATTCCCCTCCCAGATTTTCTTTCTGCTACTACTTAATATCAATTAAATCATCATTCTCTAATATGCCTCTTTAATAGTGAGCACATTCAATTAAGGACTAAAATCTCATGCAATTTGAAGAAGAAAGCCAAGGTAAAGAACTAGAGGGTCTTCTTAAGTTTTGGTTATTTGTCCAGTTTCTGGAGTGACAGAACAAATTGTTTATTTCTTTGAGTGATATGTTGAGTCTTGCCTTTTTTTGTTTCAGCTGTATGATCTTGGGCAACACTGAAATATGAGCCTCAATGTTCTCAGTGCTAAAATGAAAATCATCCTTTATCATCTGGATCTTATAATAAGCAATAATAACCATCATTAAAAGAGTCTCTATATTCTATGAAGTGTATGTATTATATATAATATTTAAATTACATATAGATTTTAATCTAAACAATGACAGGAAGGTAGGCATGATTGCCCTCCAATTTATAGATAGAGAAACTTGAATTTAATGAGTGTCAATAGTCGCTCTAGGTAAATAACTAGTAAAGAGCACAGCTGGCATCTGAACTGAGATCTCTGACTGAAAATCCATATTTTTGCTTTTATGTCTTCAAAGAGGTTAATAGAAGTGAATGTGATTGTAAATCAAATTTTAAATAAATATATGGCATTCTCATTATTCATTCCTCCACTTCCAGAAAACTTTGTCTACCCATAGCAGGTCAGTAGCGTGATCTTCAGAGCTCACTAACAACAGTAAGTTCCCATTACTTTACTTAGCAAGAGGAGACAACTTTAAGCTGTTGTCATCTGAGGCAGCCAGAATGGTTTGTCATTTTTCATCGCTGATGCCAGTTGCTCTTTCTACATGCATCTTCACTGGTGGACCAGTTGCCAAAGCAGATCTGTGTTTTGTTTTGTTTTGTTTTTTTTTTTTTTGAGGTTTGCTTTTGCTCAAACTCTATGGGCTCCTTTGATAAAGAGGCTGACTCCAAGCCATGCTTAATCTTTTGCTCCATAGGCTATGTTTGGGAGTTGGCTTACAAACTGCCCCTCAAAAGGAGGTGGGACTATGACAACAAAAGGAGAGTTATGGACTGTGAAACCTTGCCTGACAGGCTATCTTTCCTGGAATTAGCTAGGAAAGCAAAAACGGATGTTATTAGGGGGCAAGTGTCTAGAGTTGCAGTTCTCAATGGGCTCTGCCATTGGTAAGACTCCGTAATGGTTAAGCTTGGAAGGACTATCCAACAGCTGTGCCCTGAGATAGCACAAATTGAGTGTGATTAGGGTAATGTTTTCTTCATTGCTTAAGCAATAGAAGAGCCGAGCAAATGCATCAGGCTATCATCTGAGGCACAGGGAGACAGAAGGATGCCAGACAGCTACAAAATAGTAGTCCCTGTGATTCAGATATAACTGAGTTGTTCAGCCCATAAAAAACAGGAAAGGGAAAAATTATATATTTCCTCTTCTTATAAAACAATGTGTGTGTGTGTGTGTGTGTGTGTGTGTGTGTGTGTGTATTCAATGACTATACAGAAGTTATGAGAAAACCATGAAGATATTTAGGGCATTGTTGTACAGAAGATAAAAATTCTAATGCTTTTCCAGATCTGCCACTCAATTTTTGTGTAACATTAAGAAATTCATTATCTTGAATTGCACCTCAGTGTTTCAATCTGTAAACTGGGGATAAGAGGCCTATTCTAACAACAACAAAGCTATTTTGTAAGAATCAAGTACATTAATGGATATGAAAGTGTTTTTGAAATGTAACTACATATAATTGTGTACATATTAGAAACTTGATAGTAAGGTATATACAGCATCCAAGTGCACAAAATAGAAAATATGGTGGAAAATATCAGAAAACCCCAAAGGTTATTGTATCAGGAGTTTAAAAATAAGCTCTTAAAAAAAAATATCACACTTAGCTAACCACTTCTAAAGCCTTCTTCATTTTTGTTTGTTTTGATTTTAACCTGCTCAGCTTCTTTAAAAAGTGCTAATTACAGACAATGCTTTTCACGAAATCAGACACATTCTCTGACTTTTAGAATTCAGTGCTTCCCTTCCCCCGCCCCCACACAAAAAAAAAAGGCAATTGTCAAGACTATTCTAAAGGTAGAAAAATCCTAGATTCCACTTTGCCTCATCTGCCAGTGGAGAAATAATCGAGGAAAAATTCCAAGAATCAATTTCTCTTTCTCTCTCTCCGCCACTCTCTCTCTCTCTCTCTCTCTCTCTCTCTCTCTCTCTCTCTCTCTCTCTCTCTCTCTCACACACACACACACACACACACACACACACACACACACACACACACAGAATATGCATTTCAATGGCAGTACAAAATCTTCCATATACACGCCCTGAACATTGAGAGCTTATCCTGTATTTCATTTTACTTTTGTGTTAAGAGAACTGGATACCTACCCACTTGATCTTTCATGTAACCTAAACTTAGTTTTGGATTTCTTTATTTGCATGCTCTTGTCTTTTGTAAGCATACCTGACTAAAGGGCAAAACATAAATATTCTTACCATATTATTGTAATGAGCATATTATTTCTAAAAAGAAATAACACTGAAGGACATACATTTGGCTTTATAAATCTATGCATTTGTTATAGTGTTGGTCTCTTTATTTTTAGTCATATGGTGGTAGTTTTATGCACTGAACTGACTGTGCCACAGAGTACCCAGATATTTGGTCAAAAATTTTTATGGGTGGTTCATGAGGGCATTTATAGATGAGATTAGTATTTAAATCGGTAGATTGAGTAAAGGGGATTGTCCTCTTTAATGTGGGTGGCTCTCATTCAATCAGTTGAAGGACACAATAGAACCAAAAGGCTAACTCTCCCTTAACTACTTAAACTAACCCATCAGCTCTCTTGGGTCTCCAGCTTGCCAGTTCACATTACATATCCTGAAATTTTCCAGCTTTCATAGTCACTCGAACCAGTAAGCCAATTCTTTATGATACATTGATCTCACATAAGTCATGGTGATGTAAAAATACCATAATAATACTATACTGCATATTTGAAAGTTTCTAAGAGAGTAAATCTTAAAAGTTTTCATCATAACAAAAATATTTGTAACTATGTGTGGTGATGGATGTTAATTAAATTCATTGTGGAAATAATTTTGCAATATATATATATAAATATTAAATCATTATGTTGTATACCTTAAACTAGTATACATATCAAAAATTTTTAAGCTATTATTTTTCACTTATATACATATATATTTAATATAGTTATATACAGTTATACAGATATATATACATTATTGGTTCTGATTCTCTGGAGAATGCTGACTAATATAGTCAATCATATTTTACACTTTTATAAGAGAAGGTTGGCCATTACTTAATATTCCATTTTTTCCTACACTGGTTTTTCAAGTAAATTTTAGCATATCTCAGCTGCAAAAAAAAAAAAAAAGCTACTGTCTATGCATATATATGTGTATATACATAAGCAATTTATACACAGAGAATTTTTGGCAACATAAAAAATCTATATTATATTTAAACTCCGACTCCTTTTTTATGTGCATGTAAACTATTCTTGCCTGTTATTTCTTTACCTTCACTTTTGGTCAGTAATCCTTTTCTTAGCTAGTTTGTTGATGTTTTCCACCTAAGATATGCTACAAGATTGATAGCCTCAAACCTTTAACTTCTGCTTTCCTTCTTTTGCAAGTTAGGGTTGTGTCTGGGTCAATTCTAGGTCAGAGAGATATTAGGTTAGTCTTTTCAGATTGTGTTTAGATCCATACATCAAGAACACACTAAAATTGAGATGACTTCCTTGGCTGCCCTCTCTAACCAGCTGACCTTTTAAGATTCCTTTTTTCAGTTGTGGTTTCCTCTTTGCACTCTGTCTATGCAGTTTATGTTGAAAGTACTATAGGAAATCATTTCTTAAAACCTCAAAGCACTACACATATTTCAATTTCTTTTATTTCTCCTTTAGTCCAGAAAACAAAGTGTTTCAAATAATTCGGGGGCAATTAGTATTGTGTTAGAAAGAACACCATTATGGGAGTCAAACTACTCTTCAGGTCTTAGATTTCTAACTTGAATCTGTGTGACTTTGGATAAATCACTAAACCTCTCTGATGAAGAGAACAATAACAACGCTGGCTACCTCACAGTAATTGAGAAACAGATGATATTGGATTTTAAAATAATTTAAAATTAATTCATAAGCTGCCAAATAATATTAAAAGGTATTAAATTTACTTCATTTTTTCAAAATCTCCCACTTTACATTGAATCAAAATTATCATCTCCTATATCTTTGGTGTTGGATAGTGAAAATATAGTGAAACCTCTGAGCATATCTTGCTCAGGTATTCTCCATGTTTTGTTGTATGTGAAAAGTATGATGTAATTTTATTGAAATTATGATTAAAATATTATCTAGAAGTTTCATGTCAAAGTTTCTCATAGTCTCTTCATTTAATATTTTTTCTGCTGGAATTGGTCAACCCTATCATCTCAGGGTCTTTTGTGGTGTTAAACTGATTATCACATTGAGGCCTTAAGTTTTTATAGGATAAGTAAGGTATACAAGGTTTTGAAGGGTTAGCCATATAAAATAAAGCAGCAAGACTGTATATAGTGTATTTAACTTAGAAATATGAAGCTTAGAAAGCAGTTTCAAATAGACGAAAATTATAAAAAGGGAAGAATAATTTAGTTGAAAGAATGATAGGGAATTTGAAGATTTGGATTCTAACTCCATCTATACATCAAATAGTGGTGGATTTTAGGTACATCTTTTATCTCAAGTTCAATTTTCATCAGTTAAATAAAGTAGATGTTTGTGCTAGATCTTTAAGAAACTTTCTAGCACTAAACTCTCTGATTTTGTCCCTCTTCTCGAGCTTCTACTTCCTACTATAACCACCATGCTATTTACAGGAGGTAGTAATAACAGAATCCTTGTCTTTGTCTCTCATTTTTCAACCTTCAGATAAGGTTATATGGAACTGAAAGAATTTCTCCCTCCAGCAGTGAATATACATTATAATTCACAACAAAAATACAGTGCCTATTTACAAATTTTATTCTACTGCCACATTTTAAAGGTGTTATATTAGTTCTGATACAGGAACCTGTTTATTTGGATATAAATTGGAACCTGTTGATAACAAAAATATAATTGTTAAGACTGAGAGTAATTTCTATTTATTAAGCACATATTGTACTAAGAACATAACATTCTCATCTTACTAAAAATTCACAACAATGTGATAAAATAGGTACTATCTCCATGTTAGAGATGAGGACCCTGAAGTTCAACAACATGGTCAAATCACATAGGTGAACACAGGTGATAAGCAGCAAAACTTAGAGACAGATCTAATTCTAGATGGCTTTTGATGAATTTTCCTGTGTTATAATAGACACCTAAATCTGACGTTGACATTCACATGAAAGCCAATAGGTTATTCTTGATTCACTGAAAATCTGAGTCACTCAGATTTTCTTCTCTTTAGTTTCTTTCCCTTCAAAATAGGAGCACTAAAGTTCATAAAGCACTAACCTCACATGGACATTGTGAAGGTAATGTGAGTTCACTTTGGGGTTTGCTGGTATCTTTCCATGAGTTATCTCCAGTGCTGTTCTAGTTACTAATACCTAATCTTGCTTTAACAATCATTATACTAAAATGAAGAAGGGCTCTGTCTCTTTTATATTAAAATTACTTATTAAACTACAAACACTGGGGCCTTGATGTCCATTTTTTTTTCTTTTTGATCATTCATGGTATTACTTCTCTGTTATTTAACACTGCTTATTTAATTTATTTATCCATCACTGTATATGTCTTCCATGAAGATATGCACTAAATGCTTTAATACCTTACATACCTCAAATAATTCCTCATATTGATATTCAATGAAAGTGTTTGTAATAACATAAAAACAACTTCATTTTCTCTTGAATTGATTTTCTCAACCAATAAATTTCCCAATACTTTAATTGACTTTTCTTACCTATACCCCTTCTTATTCCTTTGTTTCAATTCTAGCATTGGTTATTTACAATATACCTCCACCATCTCTTTCATTAGGTTTATGAGATCTTCCCACAATGAGAACCTCCAACAATTCACCTGGACAATGCCTAATTCCAGAATAATCTCTTTCCCTTTCACTCTGGGATCTATCTATGTATATTGATATGAATATGCTCAGTTCAGTTTTCATGTTCATTAGTTTTCACAGTTTCTAGAACTTTATGAACAATCTCAATAAATGCTTGATTAATTAATGGAGAAATCAATGAATAGTGCCCAGTACAAAGCAATCAGTATGTGAAAAAAGCCTCAAATATTATTCATCCCAATTTTCATAGAAATGATGTTGAAATTTCTGAAGAACAGGAATAAAATTTCACATCCCCTTCACTGTCTCTCCAAGTTCGTACTATATCCTTATCACATAAGTGAAGAAGATGCTAGTCCAGGACTTTTCAGGAAGTTGCAGTCCTTGCTCGCCAAATCAGGTGGGGCAGAATCATATGCATACCCCAAATTCTTGCCCCCCATGGAGACTGGTTATGATAATCAATGCTGCTTTGACATGTAAGCAACAAAGGAAACATCAATGTCATAACACAGTGAACAGAAGCAGATTTTAGCTCTCAAATGTGTAAATCCAGCTACAATATCTGGCTGCTTCCGCTAGAGCTAAATCCCTGACAAGTTAAAAAGGATGCCTGACAGGTATGCTTATTTCTCCTTAGTGAGATAATAAGACGGAGGAAGGTGAGAGAGATAAAGAACTGGAGGAGGGGGAAATTGAGCTCTTTGGGGTTTTATTTAGAAGCTGTTTACTAAAAAACGTAATGTCTGAAAATGCTGTGTCAAGTGGCATTACCTTCCAATTGTATTCAGCACCTCTTTGGCCATTCTCTTTCCTCTTTGTCCCTAGGCCCCACTTTCATTGTGATCTGACTTGGAAGTACTATCTTCCTTCTCAAAGATGCATTAAAAATTGGCAATGCAAGGGAGCAGACAGGCTAGCCTGTCGGCCACTCATTTCTTATGAATCATCTAGCAATTTTTTAGTTTGACAATTGCACCTCATATATTTTAATATTGGTTTTGAAAGAAGAAAGCAGAGAACTTCCATTTCTTTACAGCTCCCTGTAATCTCAATTTGCTCTTTACTTATGTATGAAGTCAACCTGGGTGGAAAGGTTAGAGGCAGATGAATTTCTAGTTTCAGAGCCTGGGAAAGGCCAATAAAATGTGCAATAATCTTAATGTTAAGGTTTCACAGAGCTGAAGTATGTTTTATATTCATAGATGACACTCCTTGAAAATGATGACAGGTACCTCGATTTTTAAGGATTTTTTTCTTTCATTTTTCCTATACCCTAACCCATATAAAATTTCTTAGATAACTATAAAAAACAAAACAAATAAAAGCCCATCATGATTTAAATGGCTCCCTAATACTTTCAGGTTTAATAAGCAAGGAATATGTTTGTCTGATTTTAATCCTTTCTGGTCCAAGCATAAAAGAGCTGACTATTTTTCTAACCAAAATATTTATCAATATTTCTACCTATGAACTATATGTTCTCTATTTTTAATTCATGAATTAGCTTGCTTTTTATTGACTGCTATCCACACTTAAAGGATTAGATTAGAAACTCTAGAATACATAATAATAAGGTTAGATATCTCTGTTGTTATAGGTGTAAATAAAACATCATATGACAATAGGTGGCTACTTATTTAAATTCTTAGATTTATCATGATAATGATATGAAACTTTTATTAACCCTTCTTTTCTTCCAGCTGTCCTCAGATAAAGTAAAGAGAGAATCTCGAAGGACTAGAAGGGAAGAAATAAAGAGAGATGAGATGTCTTTTTAAACTTGAATTTTGTATTTAACCGGTATATCACATGTCTACCCTGAAACTTCTGTTCCATCTTATCTAGAAGTTTATATTCTATTCTGTACTAGCAATTGTAGTTATCATTGCACTAAAATGAGTCAAAATAATAGCACATTTTTATAGAGATTCATACTTTTCAAAGTACCCTCATTTTCATTATACCATTTTATCTTAACAACAATCCTTGAATTCTAAAATTTCATAGTTAGAAGGGCCCTCTGATACTATTACTTCTAAAATAGTTTCTGAAATTATGATGTAGTCTCTAATTTTGGATAATTCACCATATTATGAGAAAAACAATTCTATTTTAAAAAACAATAACTCTTTTTTCTTTATAATTATAAAGTAGCACTTGTTCATTTTTGAAAGTTTAGAAATTATAGAATAAATAATCGAAGTAAAATCATCTTTAAATCTACCACCAAGAATTAACTGCTACTAATATTTTGGTATACTCCCATGCTGTCTTTCATCTACGTAAATATTGTAATTAGTTGGAAATGAATTATCATGTAACATATACATATATAACTGCATTTGTTGATGCCTAGGCAGGGCCTGGATATCAAATGGCACCAAGGGCACCAAGAGGGAGGGGGTGAGGACCAGGGGAGAAAGGAGGCAGGGGTGGAGGAGTAGGGAGTGTGGAGTACAAGAGAAGTGGTGGAAGCTCAAATGTAATGCAGTGTACCTCCTCCCTGTAACTACACCCATCCCTTCTTTTCAGTGAATTCAATACAAATCATAAATTGTTTGATATGAGTGGATATTTTATGGAAACTAATAGAAGGATAAGTCATTTGACCTGGGGTGATGAAGCCTGAAAATAACATTCATAAATTTAGGTGATGTATCAGAAGTATTTGATTGAGCCCTTGGGAATGAGTAGATATTTGGGGGGATGGTTTTATATTTCCACAAAGCATGACTACAGAGTGGACTCAGGCTTTAACCAGTCCCCTGAGAGCCGGTATGCTCCCAGATGACCTCTGAGCTGTATGTGAAATTATATGACTTTATGAAACATTGTTCAAATGGTATTATATTTTTGTTGTTCAGTTTTGCACAATATTTCTCTTATAATTATACATGATTTTTAAAATGTGTCATATTTGACATACATTATATGTGCACACATATGTATGTATATATAGCACTGACATGTGGTCAATTTCCCATTTTTACTCAATGTAATGAACATTCATATGTATAAAATATAAAAATTAATCAACATGTCTAATTTAAAAAAAAAATACCCCTAGATGTTAAATGTTTGGTTTAAAGGTCATGCATATTATTTTTGTTTTTGATATATATTGCCAAATTCCCCCCTAAAAAAACTGTATAAGTCAATTTATGATTCCATTAGTAATAATGAGAATACCCAGTACCCATTCCATAAGTCAAATTTCAACCATTTATACAGCTTATTGAAACATTTTGGAATTTCGATTTTATTATCTATCCATTGCATTAACAGTCATAATGGGTTTGATGAATCAAAACACCTGTGACATCTGTCTCATTCAAGACAACAACTACAAAAATTTTAAGTGAAGTGAAATATAGTCAGAGCCTTTTGGAAAACCATTTGAAAATTCCATCCAGTAAAAAGAAACTTGTTGATTTAATAATACTGTTTAAATATAATCCATCAATTATTGCCTCACCTATATTTGTACTATAATTTCACAATCATCAATAACCTAGTATAATAATTGATTACTATTTATATCTACCGTACCATATCTCCTTATTCACTTGTATATTCCCCATCACTTAGTACTACTACATACTGTGAAATACCAGTTGATACAACATTCTGAGGGGAAGATGCTGTATTCTGACAGTAGAAACAGGAGAGGGGTTATAGAAAAGGCTCCAGAGAAGAGGTGACATCTCATGTTGACTTTGGCAAATCAATCAAAACTTTCTGCATATGAAGGAGGCTAAAGGTAATTCCAGCAATAGAGAACATTATGTTTAAAAAGCATGAAAATCTAGAATAGATTGGTATGTAGAAAACACAAAGGAAATGGTTTGGTATAACTAAAGCATAGTGTTGAAGAGTAGAAAAGAGGGATCTGGAAAAGTAAAACTAATTCCTTAGTGCCCTCAGGACACAAATTGACTTAACTTCTGCTAGACTTAGTAGGCTTCCCCAAGTTGACAATAATTCACACTGCATCATTCTCAAAAGCAAGAGATTCAATCCTATCTAATGTACAAACAACTAAATAGTTGGGATTGAGGAGGGATGAGAAATATTGAGCTCTCCTTGTCACCTCTGCTTCATACCTGGGCTTTGTAATTACTCTATTGATTTACTGGTATAATTCTTTCTTTCTTTTTTCTCTTCTCTTCTTTTCCCTTCTCTTTTCCTCTCTTTTTCTTACTCCCTCCCTCCTTTGCCTGCCTGCCTGCCTCCCTTCCTTCCTTCCATTTTTTCTTTTTCTCAGTCCCTTCAAGATAATAAAATTAGATGAATAAAGCAGAATTATCCCCCCTATTTTAGCTCCTTATTTGGGACTTCTTGAAACTTTTTTCCCTATAGCCCCCTTCTTCTCTTGAAAAAATGGGTTTCTACCTTTCTTTTCTAGCTGCCTGAACTTCCAGACAGGGTATGTTCTAAAATATATTTAGGGTGTTCTGATATTGAGGGTATCAGTTTGTCTCATAAGAAGGGTCCAGTAATCCAAATAAGTAGTCCAATGGCAGGCTGATGAATCTGATTCTACCTAGGCTGGTGTTAGTAAGAGGTGAGGGATAGGGAATAAAAATCAGAACTGAATCAAAATGGAGTGTCTAGGAAGTCAGCATTTCAGAGAGATTTAGATAAATGCAGGTAGGGCTGCATTCAACTGAGACTACAGGGCTCAGATCCAGAATATGAGGTATTGAAAACTGGCAAGAGCTATGTAGAAAGAAATAAACATGAAGTTCAGTTCCTCAGCCAACTGATCTACAACTTACTTCAATGTTTTGGTCTTGGTAGAAAACTATTTTTTTTTTTTTAATTGCAACTATGTAAGAGAAAAAAAATAGATTGGGACTGCATATAATAATGTGGTTATCAGATAGAGGCTTAAAGCTATGGACTCATCCACTTATGAGAAAGGCCCGCATGATTTCTGGCCAGGTTTAGCCATCATTGATTTTGGAGACTCAGTAGAATCAAGTAAGTTATGGGGGTAATTTGTGATATCTGGCGGCTGACATCCATTAGACATGGAGCAAATATAGGTTGGATTCCTTGATGAAGCTTTGCTTCTTACTGTTGTGATTTCTTTTGTGACAGTATCTGAGGTGAAACATTGTACCAAGAGGACTTTCAATGGGTTGTAAAAATGCTATAAAAACATGAAAATTGCTGCCATGAAAAAAAAAGAGTTATAGCAAAATAGGGAACCTACTAAATTCAGAAGCTAAGAAATACTGAGAAATAAAAACTCTTCCACATATCCCAAGGAGTGGGATATGTGGTATAGCCTCCACATAAACATTTACACAGGCAAGAATTATTTGCTTTGATAATATACTTTAGAAAATTTCTTGGCATTCTGCCAGTAAGTATGTGGTCATCTGACATTCCCTGGAATTCATCCTTCACATGAATCCCTTCTTAACTTTGCTGGCTAAAGAGTGTGAATTTCTTCTGCTCTGTTTTTACTTTTATAAAATTCACAAAAACCCATTTCATATGAGATGGTGTTTATATCACTTTGATGCCTGGAAGAAAAGATGCCATGTTGCAAACATAGTTCATAATGAGGTTATCAACTTCTAATTAATAAAAAACTAATTTTAAATACCTCTTACTAATAAATCTGATAATCAAACTTTCTTCCTAACAACTACACCTTTGCTTTCATTTCCAGTATTTGTTTTTCTAATAAAATTTTTGGATAGCCATTAACCCTAGTAATCTGGGGTAAAGTGTGCAAAGGGAATCCATTTTCCATATGCCTTTTATGCAGATGTGGCTGTAATAAGATATAGTAAGTACTATTCATTTCTTTGTCATAAAATTCTGAACATGCTTTAACAATAGTCATAAACACATTAAATAATGCCATCCCAACCACTGAGAACCTCTGTCTGCCAGCTGGGTGAACCCCTTTATGTCATTTTGATGTAATAGACTCCCATTTTTGCTCTTATTAGATGCAAAGTATTTGAAAAGATGCTAGATTGAATTAAAATCTGATTACATCTGAGCTTGAATTTTTGAGATATCTATATTTCTAGGATATGCTGTTCTTTTTTTAATTTCACAAATATGTACACAAATTCACATTCTTTTAATTTCAATTTTCTCTACATTCATGGATCATATGAGATTTCTGATTCTTATTTTAAAATGTAATCAAGATATAAAAATGATGAAGCAATATATCACAGATTTCAACATAGAAAAAAAATGAAGAAAGGAAGAGAAAAAGAGAAAAGGAAAAAAATAGAAAAGAAAGAAATATTTAGTCTTCGGTCATAAATTAATGGTCTGCTGCACACTGGATAGAAGTCCATAGTCATAAACCCATAGATCATTTAAGAACATCTCTGTAATCATAAATTGCTTCTTATAGTATTTTTTTTTTAATGCAAGCACCTTTCATAGAGGAACTTTAATCAATAGAAATACATTTGATTACCTCTCACAATTGTTTTATAGTTTGGAAGACAATGTGGTGATCCAGTATGGATCACATAGAAGTGAATTAAAGCCACAGGACTCTTTTACCACTATTTTAGAACTTCTCTTTGAAAAGTAATGTTTACTTATAAATATTGTATTACAATCTAAATGTGAGCATACACAGGGATAATATTCTCTAGCATACCTTCTAAAATGATCAAATCATATCAATTTATTTATGTAAAATGTCAATCCTCTAATGAACCTCAAAGAATAAAACAGAGAAGTTACATTTTAGCCAGTATAGCAATGGCCCCCACTCACAGGAGACTATAGTTGGAAGGGGAAAATGCTATGAAAAGTGTACCATACAAGGAGACTGCACAGCAATTATAACTAGCACAGGACAACCTAACAAGAAGCATTACCTTGGTTAATTAGGCACAGTGTGGAGCTGGACTCAGAACTTCTGTCTTGTCCAAGCCCCAGAATTAATTAGACCCAATGAGACACATACAGCTAGTCAAATTTATAGAAAACAGGTGTAAATTAGAATGCCAAGGATTTATTTACAGTAGGGATTGTACTTTCTAGTGTATATAGTATCCATGATGTCACTAATTTAAGTCTTCTCTCTCTCTCTTTCTCTCTCATTCTTTTTTTGAAGTACCTGGACAACACCGTATACTGCCTACACATGTCACCCTTTCTCACATAACCAGCTAGGTTGTATAGTCATCAAGTCCTGTTTTTTTCTTAAAATTGTGAATTCTAATACTTCCTACCTCATTTCTGCCTCTATCACCTTATGCTGGAAATTTTTAATAACATCCTATAGGATTTCTCTTCATTCTATCTCTCTTCTGGGACTTGTCAAATAACTCTGCATATTAACACCTAATCAATTTTCTTAAAACAACAGATTTTACCCAGCTATTGATATTTCTGAAATTTTGAAACTCTCAATTTTATGAATCTCAGACTCCTCAAATTGACCTTGAAAATCTACACCCTACCTCCCTATCATACATCATTTACCATAAATCTCCAACAAAAATACACTTTCTTCTTTCAATCTTCCATCATACCATTGTGTTTACTTTAGCTCTTTCTTAATAAATTTCACTTTGTTCTGTTTTTTTTTAAACTATTATCTAGTTGTATTCAATATCTGAAGCCTAGATTAAGTGTCACTTTTAATTATCCCCCTTCTCTGACTTCCTATGTCATATTCCAGGCACTTGTGCTTATACAGAATTTTTATTTATGAATGTGTTCCCAAAACTAGAGTATAATTCCCAGGTGACTTACAAGTTAGTTAATTTGTACCAAATTAGTATGGCCATAAAAACAAATACATTTTATTGATAACTCATTACAAATATACTTTTAAAATCTTTCTCTCATTTGCCTTAGCCAGTGCTAGCTATTCTGTGTAATAAAACTTCAAAAACCAAGATGTGATTTTGTCATTTTATGTCATGTCACATAGACTTAATAGTTTATTAAGTGGTTTGCAATGACAAATATAATGAGAAGGCCATCTCTCTGACTTTAAAATAAAATCCCACTAAAAAGAAAGCAATTTTGAAACTAAAGGTGGTGAGAATTTATTTAGCTCACTATTTTCTGACAGTGAGATAAAGGGTCACAGCATTTCTGAAACTACACCTACTTTGATCTGCAAGCTGTACTGGCTCCTCTTTTAACCCAGTGTATGTTTTTTCTATTAAATCTTTTGACCGTTCTACTCCAGTTGTTCTCAAAGACATGCCCAACCGCACTGTCATAATGGGCATCGTCCACGTGTTTCAGAATTTTCTCCCCAAATTCCTTACCCAGCTACAGCCTGAGAGTTGAATACCAGAAAAACAAAAAGGGTGAGCTTACTGTTTCTTAATTTCAATAAGGTGACCCATGAGTATTTCTTGTGTTTCCAATATTTGGAGATTTTTTGGTGAGTACACAACACAGAATGACTAGATTTAGTACGTGGCAGTTAGGTACAACAGAAAAATGTATGGGTTTTGAAACCACTCAAGGATTTCAAATCTCAGTTCCATTACAAACTATTTAACTTTGAACAAGTTATTTAGATTATATTATCTTGTATGTCCTTATAGTTAATAGAGAAGTAAAATAATGGATTTACCAATGTTAAAGCTATAGTTTTGAAAATAGCCTGTGTATGAATCATTGCTCTTCTATTAGAGTTGTGCCTAACTTCCTCATCAGTAAAATAAGAAATTATAATAGTACTAATCTCATAGGGTTGTTGTGAGCATCAAATGAGTTAAGGTATATAAGAGCCTTATAATAGTAACTGCCATATGGTAAGTGGGTAAATATTCAATAAGGGTCAGATATTATTATTATTATTGAGAGAGTATTATATTATTAATACAATATATACTATATATTATGTTATAAATAACTTATAATATATTATAAGTTATATTATTAGTTACATTAATATAAGTTATATTATTAGTTACATTAGTTACATATAGTTACATATAACTATATATATATAGTTATACATATAACTATATATATATAATTCCACTTCCTCCCACTGCTTTTATTGTTAGAGTTTTGAAATTTACAAAGTTAGTTTTTCATTTCCTGTAGTGAACCACGAGTCATGTTGGTAGGAATTTAGAAGTATCCTGACTCTTGGCTGGACACTTAGCTCCCATGCCACAGTTAATCTAGGATTTGTGTGACTAGAAACTTACACAATTTTAAGAGCTCTTTGAGAAAAAGACTTCACTATTATGAAAACAAAATGGAGTGCACAAAATCTTTATAAAGAGAAAGCTATGATAATAATTATATATTTAAAATATAAATAGCACAATTATAAAAAAATTAAGAAAAATAACATAATTTTTATTAACTGCTTGACACTTCTAAGCTCGTTTTATCCTACATGATAAAAATTGTGAGAGCCACACACTCTCTCAAAGCTTGTTTAGAATGCTTTTTAAATATAATTTTGTATAGAAAAATAGACAATTGAATTGATTACAATTGACTAAACTTTTTATATTTTAATTATTGATCATTTAAAAAAGTATCAGCTTTACAACTCATTGATAAAGCATATTAAATTTTAGAATATTACCAGATTTAGGAATTTTTTCAAGTTTTGTCATGTATAAGGTCTATAGTTTGGAGAATTTTCCCAAAGATTAGCTAGTGGCTTCATGCATTTTGCATTTTGTTTCCGCTCCATTATTCACATACTTTGTACCACAAATGGGTACCTTTGTCGCACCAGGTAACTTGTGATCCTCACTTTAATACCATGGCTCCTAGTGAGTAGACAAGTGGGTGGTAGGAATGTATTCCTGAAAGATATTTCTATGCTGAAATGATGGTTAATCATTTATCTACACATGGGGATACCTATAAGCTACACATGTTCCACTAAAACCAAACTAAATACATCCCTAAGTTAAACTTCACTAGATCCCCAAAGTGTCCATATCCACACTTTGCTATCTGACAAAAGAAGTGCAATGGAAATGAAGCTGGAGAAGAAATGTATAGTAATTTTACCAATTGCTTGCAAAATATCATATCATATGTTTTTGAAATTTTATAAACACGTATGACCAGGTAAACATTATTAGGGCCCTTTCAGGGCCTTGAAAGGAAGAAACCTGTGCAAGTTAAAGTTCCCGAAGGTAAGCTACATTAGTTTTACCATAAATCTCCTCTGTCTGAAAGTAGTTTCCTTAGTCATCTGTAATCTAATAAGCCAAAGTCCTGCTTTAATATTTTAGGTAAGCAGAATCAGTTATTGTTTCTTTTCCTCCATTTCTTCAGCACTATTCATCTCTTTCTCTTTGTTCTTCAAACTTTCTGTTTTTACGGGCTCTTTTACCTTAAAACTAAAAATAAACTAAAAAATTTCCCAATACTAAGACATTGCCAAACCCTACCTCTCCGCCACTGCCTAACTCATAATCAAAATACAGTCTTATCTCTCCTTTTCTTCACCATTACAATTCTTACAAGAGAATTTACAACTACTATCAATACTTTTTCACTTTTATTCTTACTTCAACCTATTGAAAATAGGCTCCTTCCTCTGTACTCTGTTGAAAATACCTTTGTTATCATCACTCATGACTTGTTAAATTCAAATGCCTTTCAATTTCTCAATCTATAAGACATCTACATAGCATTTTGAATGCTTGTGACATTTGAATTTTTGTAACTTTGTAATTACACTAATCCAATCTGGCTAAATATACACACATTGCCTATAGGAAGGTTCATCTCTGAGCATGTGATCCACCAAAATTTCATATATGAAATTTTGGATCCCAGCTCATCCCAGTCTGGCTTATTCTGCTGCCTGCTGAGACCTATGTTCTTGTGAACTTTCCCTCGTCGGGAGGCTGTAAATAACATTTTCAGGCCACATATGGGGCATTGTGAGAACTGATGCTCATTAAGTGTGTTAAGTGAAAGTTATGAGTGGAGTCCAAACATTAGCTATAAATCAAAATTAACAAATGGGACTCAAGTTCTCAGAAGGCAAAATGCTTTGAATATTAAACAATGTGGCTGTCAGCAATCACAATGTATTTCTCCCCAAATACGTGCATAGATAAAATGCAAAGAAGTAAGCTGTCAAGATAGACAAGGAGAAGGAAATCTGCTGCTTGGCCCTTGAAGCAAGTTAATTTAACGTTATAAACCAGGGAAGTTTCCTTTTCAAATAGATCCATGTGGAAAATCCAGATGGCCAAACACTCAGCTCATAATTGTGAAAACTAAGCTGCAAAGCCTGAATATAGTCAAAGAATTTTACTTACTTATTGCTGAACATTTTTATCATATTTAAGAATAAACACTTAAATTATTTCTTAAGAAAACAATATTAGTTTATGCTGTCTTTCTCAATGGGAATCAGTTTGCAGGCTTGGTGGGACTGAGAAAAAATTAGAGGGAGTTGAACACTACAAATAAATTTAAAAATTAGCAAGCATCAGTTCTGGGATAAATACTCTGCTGTTAGATCTTGAGGTTATATCAATTTAGTTCCTTTTGTGAATTCTCTAACTCAATTTATTGCTAAAGCCAAAAAATAGTTAAAACCTCATTCATTATAATTAGATTAAAATTATCGTAGATCATTTCTTCTCTTTCATCTTATTTCATACCATTCAATACATTAGTAAACGGTACTGGTTTCACCTATCTAAAGTCTCTTCAACATGATCACTTATTTTATTCATATTGACACTGCCTAATCAGGCTTTCAAAATCTCTTAGCTAGATAGTGATTTATTTCTATTTCCAATTTATTCTTCTCACTACCTTCAAGAGCCTTTTCTGTCTAGAAAAATCAGTTTATGTTAGTCTCCTGCTTAAAGTTTCTAAATCGCTACTTATAGCCCATGTCATAATGTTTCAATTCTTTGCACAGCCAAAAGACTCTGTCACTGGTGTTATCTCAGTTCTCACCTTTATCCCTTACACAGTCTAGTCTTTCTGAATTACTGGCTATTCTCCCAGATATGCCATGTTCTGGCATGCTTTCATGCCTCTGTATCTCTACTGCCTGGAAAAACTTCATCCATCCTGCCTGATTGGAAATCTGCTAGCCATCTTCATATTTCACCTGCAGTTTCACTTTCAGTCTTCATTGACTACCAGGCCATGTGTGTTAACAATGGAGAACTCAGAACCAAATCTTTGCCTTTTGATCTGTACAGGAAATTGCTTGATCTGCAGGAATATCCAGTGAGAAGATATATAAATTACTGTCTCTGAACAATCTAATAAAAGGGAGAATAATTTTCTACTCGTTCCCATAATGGGGTGAACATGTGTGGGTATCAAGCAAATCCTCTAGCATCTCATAGCTCCATAAAAAGAAGAAAACATTTGAAGGCGGGCAGTGAGAAGTACCTGATCTGAACATAGGTTAGGCACAGTTGAATTTTTTTTTTTTCGTGTGAAGTCAGTCACCGAACAATTGGGATGAAACTAGTAACCAAAAGCTTTAGAAGTGATGCATAAGAAGTGTCTGATACACAGTAATTTACATTAAAGATGAGAAAATAGACTTGCAACACACACACATGCATACACACACAAAGGAAGTCCTTCTTTGCACCATTCCAATATGCATGAATTTTAGTTAACTTGACTCACAGTATATTTATTTAAATAACACCAGTTCCTCAACAATGTGGTTTAAATTTTAGTTTCCACAGTATATTAACAATGAGTACATTTGGCCCTCTATATCTGGGGGTTCCACATCCACAGATTCAATCAACTATAGATCAAAAACAGAAAAAAGTTTTACATTTTTCCTGATGTGTACTATGTAGTTAGGCCTACAGTGGTTGCATCTGTATTTCTGGGAGCAGGGAGCCTCACTCCTCTTTTTCCCAAGCAGGGAACAGACTTTTTCCTTGTCATTATTCCCTAAACAATTCAATATAACAACTATTTACATAGCATTAAAGTGTAATAGGTTTTCTAAGTTGTAGGTAGATGATTTAAAGTACATGAGAGCACATGTACCATTTTATATAAAGTACTTGAGCATCTGTAGATTTTGGTAACCGTGGGGGGTTCTGGAACCAATCCCTCATGAACACTGAGGGACAACAGTAACTGTGAAAAGTACAAACTTCATTGCTAGTTTTCCCATTCTCAACTCATAATGTAAATAACAGATGTGCATTGTGATCTGTGACAAATACATCACTTCTTTTATAGTCTGTTGGTGATTGTTCACTGTTCACCGTAAGGCTCAGATAACAAAATGTGTAGTTGTGCTGACTCCTGTCTCCCAGTTATAAATCCCTGTGATATTTTATAAGTATTAATAATGAAAAGTGAGAATTGGCTAACAAAAATAAGAACTCAGCAAAAAAATGAAAAGTGATGACATTGTAAGTGAAATGTGAATTGAACTTAAATAGAGTTATAGAAGAAATAGGTGACTGTGGGAATGTCAACAGTGCTACCATTTGAGAAACCCTAGATATGCAGCCAGAAGAACTCAGTAAAAGCAAACTTGCCAACATAAATGAGGAGAGAGGTTGTATCAAAAAGGGTGAAGATATCCCAGAGGAAGTGACATTAGCAAAAAACTTTGCATTAAAGTAAACCTTGGAGATATTTCATGACATTGCAAGTTCAAAATATAAAGTATTGGAAGCTAATCCAAACTGAGAAAGTAATATGACCATTTGTCAAGGCATAGAAAAGACGCTGCTCTGTTTTGTAAGTTTTATCATGAGGAAGAGAAAAACACTGTTCAAACTACCCAAATTATATTTTGACAAAGAAATAATACTTTCATTTTCAATGTTTCTAATGTTTTGATCATGATGTGCTAAATAAATATTAGTTTTATTTATTTTTATTTAGTATATTTATATAATTGACACAAAAAGAATGTAATGATTTGACAAAAAAATTTAAAGATCGTGCAACATCTATAATTTTTCCCATTGATTATTAAGATCATTTTGCTTGATTTTAGCTTGCAGTCATTTCACAGTCCTGCACTATTGTGCAAAATGAGGACTGCCTCTCTCTGTGTGTGTATATACAAATACAAATACACATATATATGTATGCCTATACAGACATACTGTGAGAAAAGATAGTATTGGAGCTGCATCTTAAAGGAAGGGTAATTACTCATCAATAATAAAAGAGACTAGGAGGATTGTAATGGTCATTGCAACAGACAGACGAACAGCATGTTCAGTGGCCTGATGTTTGATGAGGTACAGTGAGTTCGGAGAACTAAAGCAGTGTGGTACAGCTAATGCTCAAGTGTGCCCAAGGTAAAGAGCAGCCAGAGATAAAACGAAAAAGGTCATCTGGTGCCAGGTCTAACAGGGATTTCTCTGCTTGACTAAAGATTTTGATTTTTATCCTTTAGGTTATGGGAACCTCTGAAGGGTTTTAAGCAGCTGAGTGACAGGATCAGACTTATTTTAGGACATTCACTCTGAGGAGTTTGGAGTTTGGCTAGGGTGGGAGCTTGCAGGTTGGAGGCAGTAATATCAGACACTGATTAGATAGATGGCTGATGTAGTATTACAGGTAAGAAATAAGAAGAGACTAAACTAAGATCTATGTAAGTATGCAATCACGTCACTCTGCCCTTTGTCATTACTAAAAAACTGCTGTTTCTTAAAATACACTTTCCCTAAAATGTTGCAGTAATTCTCCATTTAAACAGATTAAATAACACACCCTTATGAACTGAGCAATAATAACACTGCAGTATATTGAATACATCATGGATACCTGCACAAATGTAGCTAGAGTGCCGTCCTTGCTGGTTGGGCTGAATACTAGCCACTTTTTCTCTTTCACAGACAATGCTCCCTTCCCTTCTCCTCTCTTGCATGGGTACTTTGTTGAACATAGCTTTGTTTTTACTACCCTGATTAGTAAAAACTTGTTCAGTTAAGATGCTTCTTTAATGAATAACGTTCTCTTGTTCCGTTCAAGCTGTCTCCTACATTTTAATTTACTGGGCAACGATAATGAACTCAACAGGGTACCTAATAGTTTCCCCTGGAGAAGAGAGAACATCAGAAAATTGCCACATAAACATAGGATAGTAAAGACAAAGCAATGCCAAATTCAAATTTTAATGACCCCACATATTACACAGGTACTAAATGGTAGAAATGTCACCAAAGTTTTCTTTTTTGCACCTTAACATTTTAAAGGACTAACAGTGTTCCAGAAACAACTGTGCTGAAATTCTTTTATATACAAAAGGATTAAAAATAAAACAAATAAATACATTTTCTTCTTTACATTAAAAATTTCAGCCATCTAGCCACCAAGATCTTAATTTATTTTCAAATTTTTTAAATCAGAATTTTGTTGTTTGAATCCAGAAGCTAATGCCCACTCACAATTGTAACATTTCTTCAAATTACATTGTTCAGCCTTGTGGATCTGAATTTTAGTCCAAAAGATTGGGGAATAAAAACTTATTATAAGTGAGTAGTGTTATTTTATAATCCCAGACTACGTCATTTTATCCAAGTATGTCCACCAGCCTTCAACTAATGTTTTTGTTTCATTCACATTGACTATTTATCATTAATTTTATCATTGTATGAGATTCTGTACTTTTCCAGAGAACATGTCTTAATTTTTTTCTTTGTTAAGATGTTTTCTATTGTAGTAGATGGTAGTTTGTGATTTGTACCATATATTTGGCAGATTTCCTTATTCCTCATAAAGATCACATTGACATCAGCAATGAATATCAATGATAACAATGCCTCCTTAAATGGCAATAGAGCCCCGGCACCAAGATAATAATATGCTAAAGCCAATGTTGTCAGCCTTTCACTTTTTGACCATTTACCTACTTCACACTGTTCAAATAAAAACACCCTGAATAAGTGTACTCATCTTTAGAAGTTATAAAAGTACGAGAGAAGCTACAAATAAGATTTTAGAGCTCTTTTTTAGATGATGGAAAGAAAAACTGGTTTTATCTATATACAGTAGCATTTTCATATATCAGTACAGAGAATAATAGTTTTCTATGGTGATTCAAAGTGCAAATGCATAGCATATTGAAAATCCAGGCCACATATTTATATCTAAGATAAACCTATGGTAATTAAAGTCCGGAACTATAGAAAAAGTAGATTTAGAAAATTTTCTAAATTATTATGTCAATCAAAGTTATATCATTTTAACAATGAATGGCTACATTACTCAGGTGCTTCTCATCACATAATTCTGTCAAGAATGATATGAAAAATAAAAGGGAGTGGTACAGCATTCATGTAGTAAAGGTAATTAGTACATTTTCAGACTCAAGAAACATAGTATAACATGGTAACTGGGGAAAAACATGGTACAGGTTCAGAGTTGTCAGGAACACTGCAAAACCAGATTAAAGATGAGTCAAAGCATTACGGAGATTATAAGCTTTTGTGGAAAACCCCTGTAGTTCCCCATCAAATCATAAACTACACACTTTGAAAAAAATGATTTCCTGCATTGACAGGTATACAAACATGTCATTATTTGCATGTATGTTAGTACATATATATAGACATAGACATAAGTGTATATATATATATATATATATATATATATATATACACACACACACATACACACACATTCTTTATTTAAAGCTTAGCACAGCTGTAAATGATTTTGTGTCAAACTTCATAATTTTAACTGATATTTTGATAATTATAACTTTATTTCAATTGGCATTTTAGAAGATATAAAATACTAGTATGTTTAAAAATAACTGTAAACTAGCTTAATGATTAAGAGAACGGATTTTGGAGTTAGTGCTTGGAAACCAATGAAAGATAATTCTTTAGTAAATACAATAGTGTTTAATCAGAATATTACATTTTTAGCAATACTAGATAATGGAGAGTTAATACATTTACTTTAGTTATACATTTGCTTATGTTCACTGACATCTGCTTTTCTTCTCAAGAGATAGACTTTTAAAAATGTTATTTCTATATTTGTGTCTTTAAATATAAACTAAGGTCTTATCTCAAAGGTACATTTAACACAAGATCTCCTCTAGGTTGTGCTAATTTAGATACTATTCTCTTAGTTGTTATAACTCAATTAGGCTGTATATTCAAAGCCACAAGCAAGAGATGACCAAGTAGGTTTACTCAGGAGCTTCTCAAGTACTGAATAAGGAATGATCTTAACTATGAGGCTGGCAATTATGAATCAGTAAGTCACTCTACAACATTGATAAAAACAGTTTAACTCTGATCAAATGTATTAAACGTTTAAAGAAGAAAAAGTGTTTGCTTCCTGAGAGACATCAAATCAAACCAATCAAACAAAAAAAAATTTATAGAACTTAAAGTACATTGAATACAATTCAGCTATATCTCCCTAGACTAGGGGCAAAATTGAAGTTTGTTTCCAAAACATCGATTTCCTAACTGGGTACCATATTAGGAAAATGGAAATTAAAGCTTATACAAGTGTCTGGAGAGTTATTTTCTTCTGGCCACAAAAATATGTAGACTTGGTGATTAAAAAAAAAAAGATTAAAAACAAAACAAAAACCCACCCAAACCACCTTTTTTTTCTAGTTTGAAAAGAAAAATACAGATGTAATTAGTGTAATGAATATTTGGAAGAAATTGGAAATTAAAAAAACAAACAAACAGTTTTTTGACAGATAAAAGCCTTTGCATTCACCTTATCTTATCTATTCTATCACCTGGACTACTAGAAGAGCCAAAGCAGTTGGAGAAAGTTGGAAGCAGTTATTTGGAAGCTAAGACTGGATAGCGCCCAAGGCAGAAGTTAAAGGTGTTTCTCAAAAAAGCACTCCAGGAAAGTTTACTATGGGAATGCTAATGAATAGATAAATCTTGGACATTTAACTTGGTTCACGGTCCTCTAAATATCAGAAAAGTACTCTATAAGCTGCTGGAAAACAGTGTCTGGTTTCATAATGCTTCTTTGTTGGAGTTTGCTCTCTCTTCCCTGCACTGCCAGTGTTACTTCTGTATGTGGGCTTAATAGGTGGAAAGACCCCTGTATCCTCTAATTTGAAGGCTGCTGACCATTAATTAAAGATAT
Organism: Macroglossus sobrinus; assembly: GCA_004027375.1. Taxonomy (NCBI): domain Eukaryota; kingdom Metazoa; phylum Chordata; class Mammalia; order Chiroptera; family Pteropodidae; genus Macroglossus; species Macroglossus sobrinus. Next base: position 780,417 of record PVKZ01000237.1, read on the forward strand.
ATATTCATCATATGCCTGTCTCACTGACCAAAAGACAAAAGAAAATGCCATCAGGGTCACTCATTAATAATTATGACATAGAGAATCATCGACTATTAGAGCCAGAAAGATCATCTGGTCAAACCCCCTCCCTGTACAAATCAGAATACATAGTCCAAGAAGAAGGTGATTGGTCCACATTTTTTTCCAGTTAGTCTATGATTGAATCAGCAAATAAAGAGCAGGGATCTCAGGTGTAGGCGTTTCTGAGTGGTATTAATGCCAGAGGTTTCATAAGGGCCCTAGGATCCTGTAACAGCTAAAAGGGTGGCCTCAAAGAAGAATCAGCTACCTCTCATCCATTATACTACCATCTAAAGGTAACATATATATACATATATATATATATAATTTAGCATATTGTAATCAATATTAATAATTATACATCTACATAATCCTTTTAAATGACTTCATAGTAATTTGTGGAATAGACAACCATGATTTATTAGCCAATCCTATTATTTAACACTTAGGTCATACTTTATTTTTTTACCTCTACATATGACATCAGCAACTTTTCAACAAATAATTACATACATCTTTGGTTGTATCCTAAGAATATAGTTTTGCATATGATGTCACTTAAGTCAAAGTTGTCTATTATTAACATTGTGATGCAATATAGTAGCATTCCTTTCTGAAAATACAAATATATTTACTATAAGCTCCACACTTAAGGAAAACTGTTCTCAGTGGATGATCACTACTTTAATGCACAGCCATTCCCCAGTAACAAGACGGCATGCTCAGGCTCCCGTATGTCTCTCTTGCCCTGAGCTTCTTTTTCTGAAAAGCCTGGGTCATGTGAAGTAGACAGAAATCAGACAGAATAGAGGAGAGGTAAACAGAATAGAAAGGAAGCAATAACCATAGAAACAACCCTTCATTTAATCAGTTCTGGAATCAAAGCAACCCTAATTATAAAAGAAAAAAAGAGGTGTATGGTGGGAGGTCATATATTACAGGATCACCAGCTAATCAGAACATTTACAATAATACTCTCCAAAACTACCAGAAAGATACAATTTTACTAGGAGAGAAAATGAAAGAGAGAGCTGTGATGTTTGCTGACTGTGAGAATTTCCCACTGCCTTTGTGGATTTCAGCCCCTTTTCTGTGAGAAGGGTAAGCTCTCATTAAAGCTGAACTAAGCCATGGTTCGAAAGTAACATTTAAACAACTTTCACTGTGTTTTGAGTCACAAGCAAAAGTGAATTTACCAAATTTCTCAGTCATGCCATTCTCAGGAAGTGTTTGCTTTCTTAATTGCTGCGGTAGGGTTCATTGGACATAATTGAACAGCTACCTGAAAAGAGAGCACAGGCTAAGAATGGTAGGAGCTAGCTGTCAAGAGTCTCCTGCACTTTGCGTTCCCCCTGCTGGGAAATAGAGCTGAATCGTTCACTAATGCTACTTTGACTGGGGAGGAGGACAGGAAGTCCCTTTGACCAAACTAGCCAGCCAGCAGCAGGAAAATAGCCTGCCAGGAGTTTCTCTTTCAAGACCAGATGTTAAGTGAAAGCCTCAAATTTCAGGGATTTCATTAAATGTGAGAATCACACCTTCTTTTCATCACCTGCAAAGAAAGAGCTATAGCCTCCCTGAGGGAGAAAGGCAGCTCCACTGGCTGAGTGCTTCTTTCCTGACTCCCTGCTGACATCTTTGAATAGGGCTGATGCCAGTGAAGAGATCTTGTTTCTACTCTTGAGAGGCCTCTGGACAGGAAGCATTCACATGGAAGGAAAGAGAACACTTTCAGTGAACATTCATCTTTGCCATTGGCACCATTACACTTCCAGCAACTAAAGTTCATCTGCTCCTGAAATACAATCATTTTGCCATGCAAACAGCTGCTCCAGCATAATTTTGCAGACAGTTTTTGAAACATTACAGGCAGAAACTTCATTTGTACCTCTCACAATGGTTAAAGCACATCCCTCATAATTATCCGTAATTTCTCATACTCTTATATCCTAAAATGATAGAACTTTAGAATCAGTAAGAGTAAATTTTTTGGAATAGCCTTACTTTCAGGGAACTTATTTATGATAGCAATAATAAAAGTATAATCTTATGTGATTTAAGATGCAAAGAATAAAGCTAATTGAGCATAGGTTGTATTTGATTTAGCAGATTATTTTTTAATTTATATCCAGCAACATGAAGATGGTGATGCTGATGGCCACAAAGGCTCAGGTTGGTAGTAGCATTGCTTTCTTACAAGTGGGATATATTTTGGCATGTAAAGACAGCTAGCATCTTGTTTCTGCAAATGTTTGGTGAAACATGGCCCCTAGAGCACCAAAACAGGAAGCATTTGCCCACTGCTTCCAATGGAAAGATTTCTTTTTGTAACATCTTGAGAAATTAAATTGTGGAAAGGAAATTTCTCCTCCAAAGATTAGACCTATCTGTTCCTCCGAGAGTACCCTTATTTTATTACTGTACTCAGAACAAGGTAATAATTTGCAGGGACCTAGTGTAAAATAAAAATATAAGTCCCTTGTTCAAAATTATTAAGAATTTGAAGACAGTGACAATAGAGTCATAAACCAAGCATAGGTCCTTCCAGGCAAAGGGCGCTTTGTAGCCACACATGTCTTACATCAAGGAAATTGGCCTTGACTATACTAGATCCTTTTCTGTTCAGTTCCCTGAATTACAGCATTCCTGGTCAATTTAAATTGTACAACTTATTGTCACAAGAGTAGAAAGAGATGTTAGATGACAATTTATATAGAGTTAACATAATTTAAAAATGTCATTTCATGTTACTCTATTAGTTTGGCATATGCTTACTTCATTAAATGAGCCCTCTTGGTTTTCACTCCTCTTTTTGTTTGCAGGTATCATATCTAACCATAGGTTTTTGGAAGTACTGGTTTAACTTGCTAGTCTACCCTACTTATGCTTCCTCAACTAAAAATGATTTTGTATTTTCACTCTTTAGAAAAACAATGTCTTTTTTCCTTTGATGCCAGGTTCGCCTTTGTTAATTTTAATTTGGCTTTTTAAATTTTAAGCACCTTTTAAAAATTTTCTTTAGCGTGCTCTCTAAAACGGAGTTTCTCAAACATCTATTTTTCTTCATTTTCCCCCTACAGAGCATTTTTAGACATTTCCCCCCTAACTGTATCCTCCATAAAATTTTAGTACTAAGATATACTGCCTATCTTTTGTTGGGAAGGAAGAAATTTTTCTCTACCCATCTAGGTTCTTTTAGCTGGTCTCATAATTAAATCAACATAAGACATTAACAAGAGAAAATAACCACATTTAATTATATAAATATGAATGGGAACCCCACATGGGAGAGTCAGAGACCCTACATACATAAGAGGTTCAGAAACAGAAAGGTAAACTAAGGTATATATGACATCCTGAGCCAAGAAATGAGGTAAGGTGTCTTAGGGCTTCAGAGAAGAAATGGGCAATTCACAGAATGATAAGAACAAATGTTAATAATTAGAAATTTGCCCTGACATATGGATAGGTTATACAAAGTTATTTTTGATAATAATTCTTGTTATGAGAAGGGCCCTAATTTAACTTTTTAAGGGAAAGGCAAAAGGGTCTCAATTAACTTCAGCTCAAAATAATCCACATGCCAAGTAGTACAACTGGGGGAGGCCTGTTCTGGACTCCTTCACTGTTTATGTTCTCTTCCAAAGCACCAACCAACTGAATAAACAAAATAAAAAGTCCAAAATACTAGCTTTTACATTCCTAAACCTCTTGACAGAGCCCAGAGTTTCACATCACCATCTGAGAAATTAGCTGACAAACATTGTGTTCTATGACAAGTGTGTGCTATGAATCTATCTGCATTTTAATTATAACTTTATTATTATTTTTTTTTGACTTCTGAAGCCAATTCTATTTATATGAAGAGGACACTTTTAGGGACAGATATTAACACAAAGATGGTGATGGGGTTCAGAACACACAACCCCAAAATATGGTACTTGACATATTGAATATTTTAAGGTAGCAAAGTATGAGGAAACAGCAAAAGCAGGAAGATCATTCTGACTTTTCCTCTACCCTTCTCCTCTGAAACAGGTCATAAACTCTCATGCAAGAGGTGCCAGTGGAAAGAAGCATACTTATCTCCAAAGACAAAGTGATACCGAGAAGATTCTGTACCAACAGCCTTACTATTACCCTAGTTTGCTACACTTACCTCATATATTTTGACCTAATATACTTCTCCATGACTATTCACTCTTCATCAAGCATAGCATATGAATACTAAGAATTAAGCATTTATTCAGGTCTTCTTTTTCTTATTAAGGGTTCTGTAGCACATAAAACTTACATTATATAAATGTGTATGCTTTCCTCCTGTTAATCTATCTTTGTCAATTTAATTTTCAGACTTAGCCAGGGACCCTAGGAAGGTCGAGAAAAACATATACTTTCTTTGCAATAACAAATCATGAAAGGGCAATAATATTAAGCAAGCCCTAGTAGGCTGAAATAGACAGACATTCTCTGGACACATAGGGGCATATCATAAAGGCAGATTCTAACATAGAATGTCTTCTTTTTTTTTTCCAATAAATATGGCAAAGAATGCTGCTGCAGCAGTTTATTCCTGGATGATGGGAACATTGCCACTGACCTGGAGAAACAGTGGATGGAAAGTTACTCAAAGGAAAGAAAAGAGCGCATATAAAAGATTCCAGAACTTCTGGTCAGATCTCAGATGAGGAAAGAATAATCTAAAGGTAGTTGTGAAATACTAACATAAAGTATCACTTTTCCTCAAGATAAAATTTTCCCAGATCTTTTTCAATGATATGATTCCATTCCTTAATAAATTATCTCTTCTACTGCATGAAGACCTGACAAGAAGATGAAAGTAACTACAAAAAATTTACTTCCATATAGCAACTAGCTAACCATGGAATGAAGTTTAACTCAGCTTGAAATAGACAGCATAATTTAAAGCAATTTACTCTTTTGGAATTATATTGCTTGGACCACCTGGAAATTATATTGCTAAAGCAGGACTGCCAAAAAATGAAAAAAATCAGTGAAATCATCAGACCTCTTCCCCCATCACCAATATTATCCTATTTTATTAATCTTCTTCATGTCTAAACCTGCCATAACAGCTTCTGAAAGAGAAAGATATACATGTTTTCTTTTTCCATCTAAGGAGGAGCTATGTAGTAAACAATAAAACCACCAAATTTGAAAGAATGCAAGAGAAACTGAAAATAGAGTTTGTCAAGAATAAATGCTGCCTGGATGGACTATCAGGAAATAATAATCTCCAGTGTAGAACCCCATGACCTTCATTGCTTATTCGTGCTTTTGTCTTCATTCAACAAATGGTCATTGAGCACCTATGTACAAATGATTATGCTGGATGTTCTATGAGATTGAATTTAAGATATTTTTCTAATCCTTCCTTCTAAAATATTTATATATATTTGCAAGGTTTTATCTCTATTGCAGTTAAAGGCTCCATCCATTCCCCTACCTCCTACCCTCCACAGATACCTCTAAGACTCTTCTATAATTAGGTGCAAATGGATGTGAATAAGGTATGTCCAAGAATTTGTAATGACTAACCTTCAAAGGTCTATAAAATATTCAGTAGTTCAGTATTATTTCTCCTAGTTATATTAATCTAAGTTTGGAGTGAGAGGGAAAGCAGAGAAGATAAAACTGGACTTTTTAAAAGAAAAGCATATTTTTCTAGAAGAGAATCAAGCCCTCCAGCTCATAATTCTTTTTGTTGGTATAATATCTGTGATCTGGTTCACCATTTGGAGTACAAGTAAGCTTACTTCTATTTTTTCCAATTAATTATTTAAACAACACCTTCTGTTATTACTAAGAGGATATATAGTGCCTGCCTCAACTTATATCATCTATAAATAATCCAATCTTCAATAGATTTCCTTAGAGTACAGGATATTTTTTGATTTTGTCAGTTGAAGAAATAATGAGTCTCATCAGCCCTAGAAGCCAGAAGTTTTGGGCCTTCCTGACCATCCTAATTAAAGTAGCTTTCTTTTTTTGTTGTTTTATATAATATTTATTTTTTCAATTACAGTTGGCATACAATATTATGTTAGATTCAGGTATACAACATAGTGAGTAGGCATTTATATAATTTACAAAGTAATCACCCAGATAAATCTAGTACTTGATACCATGCATAGTTATTGCAATATTACTGACTATATTTCTTATGCTGTACCTTACATACCAATGACAATTTTGTAACTACCAATTTGTACTCCTTAATCTCTTCCCTTTTCCATCCATCCCTCCCAAATCCCCTCCACCTGGTAATCGTCAAACTGTTCTCTGTATCTAGGAGTCTGTTTCTGTTTCATTTATTTTGTTTTTTAGGTTCCATGTGAATGTGAACTCATATGATATTTCTCTTTGTCTGATTTTCTTCATTTAGCACAATACCCTCTAAATCCATCCATGTTTTTCCACATGACAAGATTTCATTATTTTTTATGGCTGAATAATAATCAATTGCATATATATATATATATAATCACCTCTTCCTTATGTATTAATCCATTGATGGACACCCAGGTTGACTCCATATCTTGAGTATTCCAAATAAGGCTTCAATGAACATATAGATTCACATGTTCCTTCAAAGCAGTGTTTTAGATTTTTTCTGATAATTACACAAAAGAGAGGTGACTGGATCCTTCTTTGTCTCTTGTTATAGCATTTGTCTTAAAGTCTATTTTGTCTGGTATAAGTATTGCTACCCCAGCTCTTTTTGTTTGTTTCCTTTTTCATAAAATATCTTTTTTTTAATCTCTTTACTTTCAGTCAGTGTTCCTTTCAATCTGAAGTGAATCTCTTGTAGGCAGCATATATAACAGTCTGTTTTCTTATCCATTCAGTTATCCTATCATTTCATTCGAACATTTAATCCATTTACATATAATCATTGATAGATATGTAGTTATTGCAATTTTATTATTCATATTTTAGATTTTTTTCTTCTTCTTCTTAAAGAAATTCCTCTAACATTTCTTATAATATTGGCTTGGTGTTAATGAATTCCTTTAGCTTTTTCTTGTCTGAGAAATTTAAAGTAACTTTCTTGAAGGGTGAAGACATTTTCCTCCAAACAGTTTACTTTCTACTTAATGGGTTGGCAAACTATGGATTGTTGGCCATATCCAGCCTGTGGCATGTTTTTATATGACTCATGAGCAAAAAAATGCTTTTCTAATAGCTATTATTTTTAAAGAGTTTTAAACAAAAGTCAAAATAAAAACAAAAAGAATATATGACAAATTACTTACATAGCCCTCAAAGTTTAAAATATTTGCTACCTTATTTTTATAGGAAAGAATTAACTACTGGTCTATAGTAACATAACTTTACTGTTCTATTGTCACCATTACAATAACTTTACTATTCCAGGAGACTCTTGTCCAGGAAAAGAAGTTGCAAATAATCTTATTATTGATTATAAGAAATTCCAGAAAGACTTATCTACTTTTTAATAGAAAGCATCTACAAGAACTTTATATCCCAAGACCCCTGAATCTATTGCCTCAAACTCTTCCTTTGGCTATGTCTACAAACTTTAAACTACTACAGCATAACTCTTACCCAATACTAATCAATACCACCATCCTCTATTGAAAGACCTGCTTTAAACCAGACCTCAAAATCTCAAAACAGATCAGATCTTATTCTTTCTTCTCCAATACTCCATGAGATTCTGTTGTCACTCTTGATGTGATAAACAATCTACTCAGCTTTGTCTTGCCAACATATTTTTCAGAAGCTATTTGGAGAGTGTAAAATAAAAAAGTTATTTTGACACTTGTTAAAATGGTAATGAAGACTTTATTCAGTACTATTACAATAGGAGTCAAGACTATCACAATAAGAAAGTGAAATCAGGCTAAACTCTAACTCTAGAAAAAATAGCTGGGGATTTACAGCCAATGAAGAGAATGAAGGGGATCAGTGGATGAATCATTGCTAAGAGAAGAAAAATTAAGGGTAGAGAGAAATTTTTGCTAACCTAACAATAGGATTTTTGCTGAAGATAGGTAAGGGTGATTAGATAATAAGAGTAGGGCATGAGGAATTTGATCAAATATTCAAAGTGATGAATAGGGGTGGGGGATCATCATTAAACTGACATAGGACTCTTGCTAAGACTGGTAGATGCAGGTCTGGCAAGTATGGGGGCTAATGTCAAGGCCCAGTTAAGAAGAGGTCTCAGAGGAGCCTATAAAGCAGAGAGTCAGTCTCAAGCCAGCACTCTCAACATAACTAATTCTGCTTTATTTTCCTTGTTGTAGTTATCCTATTTTAAACAATCTAATTTCTTTAGTTGTTTGTTTATTTTATGTCTCTGCTACCAGAATTTAAGTTCCTTAAAGGCAGAGATTATATCTATTTTGTTTGCTGCTGTATCCCCAGTGCCTAGATGAAATCTCATTACACTGTAGTCACTCAATAAATATTTATTAAATAAATATTTGAATTGCCTTAAACAAGGCCATAAGATGTCACTAGTGAAAATAAGTCTCATCCAGTTCTTAGCATCCTTGCCCACTGTTGTATTGCTTTTATTAGTTTGATTCCCTATACATCTGTAGTGATGCTGCATACTTAAGTTTGCTAAGTAACAGACATTTTTATTTCTTAATGATATTCTCAACTATTGCTCTCATAAGGAAGAAAAAAAAAACATTTTCCTTCTTCCCTTTTAAATCCTTGCCTGGGGCCCCAATAACAAAAGAAAGATGACAAGAGAAAAACATGCATAACTTATTCTGTGTATAACCCTTCATTCCCATGAAAAGCCTGGGTTATTAGGCCAGTTTCCTATTTCTGTCCTGCTAAGTTCTCCTCTGACATTTTTGCCAGCCCATTCCTGTCAGCAGATCTAATTAGGAACATCCCTATAGACAGAAGAGGCCACCTTACAGTAATAAGTCTCAAAAGAAAAGAGGTCAGCACCTACCTTTTCTTTCCAGGATGGACTTTAGCACATTTATCCAGTGACTAAGTGACCAGTTTTGCATACTAAAGTGTATTTTTGGAAAAGAAGGCTTCCAGGTCACCAAGGTCCTCTTGCCCATCCTCCTTGGGCAATAGATGACTACTAAACTTATATTTACATAACTAAAAGAGGTTACTCAAGGAATGCTCTCTAAACAAAGATTTGCTCTAAGGTGAATTTTTGTGTTCCTCTAAACCTAGGTGATATACCCTGTGATGTATGGCCCATCTAGAATCCCCTTCAGGAATGAAGAATTGCTACAGGCAATCACCCCTCAGGAGTCAGCTTTCTGTGTGGTTTGCTTCTAGTGAAGAGACAAGGTCATAGCCCTTTCTGGGGAACTGCCCACATTAATGATTAATCTATATGGGAGAAGAAAGGACTGGCCTTCTCAAATCAACTAAGAATACTTCTGCAGCTTCAGAATTCTCTGTAGCATTGGCTATCACTTGCATTAAAAATATATTGCAGTTCATCTTCTCCCTCTGACCAATCCTGTTTCCCACCCTTTTCTTCCATGGCTGTAATTCCTAAGAGTCATCTCAAATAAAAATTTTGCACAGGAATACAACATGAGATAGCCTAGTAGTAGCTGCTATTTTTATTGTTGAAAAGCCCACTCCTTTATAATGAGAAACAATCTGTGACAATTTACTTATAATTTATTTATGGTTTAAGAATAAGAATCTAAAGTTTCAATAGTGGGACTAAGCAATATCTAAGGTTTTATTGGAATAAAATAAAAGTTTTAAAAGATAAGGAGAAAAAGATGGAAGTCAGAGAATAGTTCAAAAGACTAGAGAGTAGATGAAATTAAGGTTGAAATGTTATTAGTGAAAAAGGCAAATAGCTTGCCCCAGATTTTGCATGCATTGCTGACTGTTGATCTAAATAGAAATTCACATTTACATTTCGTTTTACAATTTCTAAAGAATTTTACATACATTGAGCTATTTTTACATCTCAATAGATCTGGGGAGAAAGAGATAAAAAAAGGATTTGTGAGAATCAGTGAATCTCTGCAATGTAGGAATATGCCTTAGATTTATCGTATATAGGAGTAATGTGAGAATATAATGAAATATTATTTGTAAAATATTTAACACAGTGCTGAAATATAGTAGTTGCCTCATCAATGTTATTGTTCATCACCCTCCTAGTTCCTTTATAAAATCCTTCCTGAAGATAGAGGGTAGAACTTTGTGGTTCATTATTGATTTTCAAGTCTTACCAATATTGGAACTATGACTCCAGAAAGGCAAAAACTCTACTCAAGATAAATGAGATAGTAAGTGTCATAGGCAATACTAAAATCTGGATCTTTTTAGTCTCTGTAACAAGCCTGTACCAAGAACTTTCAAAATGTGTTGGAACTATATATCACACCTCAGATAATCTGACTCCTTTCAGTTGGTAGATATCAAAACTCAGAAAATGTGATGAGATATAATCTCAGATTTTAAGACAAAATCTGCAAGAAATTTTTGCTCACTGGGTACTCAATCAATCTATCCTATAGCAATTGTGAAAATAAACACCAGGCATTACACTTCAATAGGGCAGGGGTGACCTTGGTTGATTAAGATCTAGGATCTGCAATAAAAACATAAATAAGGTTCTTAATGTGAGTTGACACATAATTGACTCAATACTCTCAACTCCTCTATGGCCACACCCTTGTGCAGACCCTCTTACTCTTTCCATTTTTCTCCCTTCCTTCTGTTATAAAATCAAATGTTTTCTTAATGCCAGAGAGATGCTGTTCTAGTTGATTATTTTTATTTACTGATCTTTCAGAATAGAGGTTAACTGAGGAGATTTACACAGGCTTGTGAGGAGCTTTGGGTATTGGCAAGCCATTAATTCTGGGATCCTTTACTCTGCTTCAATATCACAATTCCTGGAGTGAAGTGTTTGTAGCAAAGAGACTTTCTTATATTACTTGAAATACATGTCTCATATTCTGCACTGCTTCAGAAATCCACATCTGCCATGTGGCAAGTTCTTACTACTTTATTTACTCTTGCATTTCCTAATTTTTATTTTTATCTTAACAGATAAAAATTTGAAGCCTCTACTTCTAAGTAGTGACTACTCAGGACAAAGTTGAAGAGCTATTGAGTTGTTTTGTAACTTTATATCTCTCAAGAAACAAAAGCAACAACAACAAACCTCCTGGCACACAATTCCCCGAATGAAGACAGGGACAAAGCTGAAGTGTTACAGGATTTTCTACTGTGGTCGTGCTTAATGGTTTCAAAGAATACCGGCTTTAATAAAACTGTGGCATAACTGGAACCCATATTTCTCTCCTCATTTTGTAGAAATGTATGTCGAAGTAGGATTGAAGAAAAAAATTAAGTCCTTACTCAGATGTAGCACTAAGGAGGAATCACTGAATGGTTTGAACTTAAAATATGGAAGATACTTGGAAATCATTACATTTATTTCCCTTCTCCTGATTTTGCATTTCTGCACAATTAAACAACACACAGGAAAGTTTTACTTATTCTTGGTGAAATGGTGAAAAGAAGATTATTAGCACAAATCAAGGATTGAAACCAGAGGAGACATCATGAGGAAAATCTATGTCATAACCTTCAGCATTGCTAAATCTACTTTTTCTTGATGACACTCATTTCTCTTATGTTAATACCTCATCCTGCCCCTCCGCTTCCTGAGATTCTGAGAGGTCTCTTGGTAACTGTTCCATATGCGAGTGTTAAATTTTAAAGTTTCTCACAAAATAACAATAATAACTGCAAAGGTCAAATAGGTATGTTCAAATTTTATAGAAAAATTAAATATTTATTCCCTGAGGCCAAAGAACTTTATGTAATGTTTATACCAAGAATCAATTTTGGAGGCAAACTGTAAAAACCTCTAAGGCAAATTTCTAAAATGGAAATGTTGAAAAAGTCCCTGTAACAAAATTACCTCAGGAAAAGAGAGCCAGCCTTTGAAAAGACTATTTTCCTTCTCTCAGATCTTTTTGCTCAGAACTGGAATTGCTCCTTTGCCAACACTAAGAAGGACAGTTTGGGAACCTTTTGTTGAAAACAGAGCCCATGGCTAACATAAACTAAGAAGCTGTCAAGTGAAAGGACAGAAGGTATAGTGAGTTTATTTTATTTTTTATTTTGTTTATATGCAATTAAAAAAACTTCAACATTTTATTCATGAAAAATTTTACATACACAGAGAAGTTAAAAGGACATAGGGTGAACACCCAAAAACAGTACTTAGATTTTATTAGTCTTTTACTCTACTTATTTTATCTAATAGTATCCACCAATCCATCTCTCTAATCTTCTATCTGTCCATCTTACTGGCTGACACATTTCATATTAAGATATAGATTCAAGTAATTTATACCACTACATACGTCAGTTATGTCTCATTAGTCTGCGTGTTTTTTGTTCATAACACACATATTAGAAAAGCATACTGTTTAGTTTAAAGCAAGTAGTTGAGAATGGAACTAAATAATAATTGAAGTTATTTGTCCTTTCTCCAATTATCAGCCCCACTTCCTAGGGATAAATTATTTCATTTGCTTCTATTTAATCTTAGGTAGGTGATTTGAAAGATGGAAGTTTATTTCAGAATATTGGATTAATATAAAAAGCCCAATGACTAAGGTAAAAAAATTTAAAGATTCAATTATTTTCTCAACTAGATTAAAAGGTCACTAATATATTTTGCTTGATAGAACTATAAGAAATATAAGAAATAAATACAAAAGAAAAATGCTATCTTCTAGTTTATTGGTCATATTTTGAACATGCTGTTATGTTCTTTATTCTCTTATCTATCCATCCATCTGTTTTTTAAAAATTATGTATTGAGTTCTTACTAAAGGCAAGTCCTAAATAAACTCTGTCCAGAACAGGCATAGAACTCAGTAACTAATGCCATTGTGTATGTGTGAAAATGAAGAGGTGCTTGGAAGAAAAGGAACCTGGTCTAGACTGCGGATCAGAAAAAGCTTGTCTCAGAAAGTGGTAACTGAGTAGAGGTCAGAGTGATTATGAATTTTTTCAATAACAAAGAGAGGAAGAGTATATAGACATAGGGAACATGTGTCAAGTTTCTGTTACAAGAGAGAACATGACACATTTGGAGAAAATTTGGAAGAGCTAGTTTGGCAAGGTTCCAGAGAGTGAGACAAAGATTATGTAGAAAGAGGCTTCAGAGATCATGAGCTCGACCAAATAGTCCCATAAGGAATGACTATTTTTCTTATTCTTAGATCAATGGGAAACACTGAAAAGTTTTAGATAGGAACAAGATTGCGGAATACAATTATATTTATATTTTGAGATAATTAATTTAGTGTTATTTTGGAAAATAAATTATAGATTTGGAGGATTAGAAATATACTATTATAGGGCTCCAGGTAAGAGAGGATGGCAACTTGAGCTAGGCTAGTGACCATAAAGATTAAATGAAGGGCTGGAATTTGAAATATATTTACAGTAAAAAGGCTTAGAATGGACCTTGAAAATGAATGAGAAATGTCAATTGATGAAGAGAGAGAGTTGAGATTGCCACAAGGTTTCTGTTTATGTAATTGGTTGAATGATGACACTATTCTACTGAGGTGAAAGGCGCTGGGAAAAAAGCAGATATTTCCCCCCTGTACACAGACAGTGAATCCTGAAATCAGTTTTGATTATGTTGTATGTAAAGCATATTTGAGGTATTCAGATAGAGGTACTGAACAGGCAATTATATACATGGGTCAAGAGCTCATAAGAGAAGCCAGGGCTGAAGGTCATTCGCATGTCAATGCCACTTAAAAGCATGTGATCAGATAAATATCTCTATGTATAAATATAATTGTATTCCTGAAATCCTACTCCTAAGTAGTAGAATAGAGTGAAAAAAAGGTGAGATTCTGAACTTAACAATAACAAATTACTTAATGCCTGTGTGGAAGTGGGAGAATTTTCTAAGATGTTTAGAGAGAATTACCAGAGAAGCAAGGATAAAACGGAGATAAAGAGTTCTAGAGGCCAATGGAAAAGCATTTCAAGGAGGGAGTTGTTAACTGTCAAATGCTGCTGAGATGTCAAGTACATGAATTTCATTGAGGATTCCAGTATTAGCTTTTTCAATGCAGTGGTTGGAAAAGACACTAGATTTTATATTTTGTCTGAGTAATAGGTTTAGTAATTGATTCTGCAAAATTAAGAGTTTTTCAGTCAAAGAGAGGAAATGGAGGGGATGAGTCTAGAAAGGTTTTAGAGTTCGGGGAATGTTTTTATTAATGTGGAAGACATTTCACATGTTTAAATATCAGAGGAAATGTTTGAGTTGAAGAAGAAATTAAATAAACAGAGTGAGACATTATCAATACTTAGAGTTTTTAAGAAGTGGTGAACACGTAGAATCTAATGAATAGGTAGATAAACTGGCCACAGACAACTAGGAGACATATTAATAAAATATTCAATAAAAAATATTCAGTAAATGGGCCTGCGTAGCTTGTAGGTTGTTGTGTGTAGGTGGGGGATAGAATGGCATAAACTAATAGCACAGACCTTGAAATACCAGAGCTTTCAAGATGGTGGGAGAGTTATGCACATTGAACCCTTACCTGCAATAAATATGAAAAATGCATCAGTAATGATCCAAAGCACAGAGGTCCTCATAAAACACAGGATACTCTTTTGGGAGGTGAGTCTAAAGATGATCTCCAAAATGACATAAAATTTTAGCTATTACTACTAAATTGCTGTTAATATATTAATTATGATCCAAATCCTAATTCCTGTATCAAGAAGTATGTTTTTTGTATTGTTTAAACATAATTTTTATAAGTTTAAATATACTTTCTGTAACAAGAAGACTTTATTATCTCCAAATACATGTCCTCTCTTTTGTCCCAAACTGTTTTAAATAAACAATATTTTTAATTAGACTGTACTGCTTCCAGTGGTTTAAGTTTTAGAATTTCCATGGTCAGTGCATTGTTTCCAGTGCCATCAACTGAGATGACAAATTCACCAGAATATCCAAAGTCCATTAGAGGGGTTGATTAGGGATCAGATGGGGGCATTGTCCTAGGTATGCCTGTCAGAGGAATAATTCTGTCTTCATAATTATACTACTCTCCCATGAAAGTTCTTTTCAATGCCTTGTATTCATTGTATGCACATGGTTAATGAGGAAATGCTTTGTTTGCTGCATTATTTCTGACATACTTATGGTTTCTGGCAAGTAATTTATTTAGTTACTGTGTTGTTTCTGAGCATTATAGTCTTTTTTACTCACTCTTAATGTGTAAAGTGCTTTAAAGACCTTGCAATCATCAAAGTAAAAGATGCAGCACAGTGCCTCATTCTCCAGCATTGCTGCAAGGCTCAATAATCTATAGATCATGTAATAATTTCATTTAGCAGCACAATAAAAGTCAAATTAGTTTCCATGAGACAGTTATGTATGATAATCTGGATTACTGTGGCCTCCTACTGACAGTATTAGCATTGTAATGTTATTTCTGTTTCTGAGATTCTGCTGGAATTTTTTCTTTCAACTTATATTTATTGAATAATTATGAAAACTGAATTCTTAAAGTCTTGAAGAAATGGATTTATACTAAAGAAAATTAATGTGCAGTGATAACAATCTTAACTTCCAATGTATCACTTTTTTCCTTCAAAGAAGTTACTTTAACTGCCACAGTTCTGAAGTAGTTGAAAATGTGCCTCAACCAGTTTGTAGCTTAAAACTAACAGCTAAAGCCTGTGTCACTACCTGTTAGTGCCAGCATTTGCCAGAGGCCTTCAAGGCAGTATGTCAACATAAGTTAGAGTTTATGTAAAACTTAAGTAGTATGAAACTTATGTACCCATGGGGAATATATATGGCTCCTAAAGAAGCCAGGACTTTTCAATGCAAATCTCAAATAAATTCTAGTGGACGCTGCCGTAGAAATTGACAAGCTTCATATTTACATGAAAATGCGAAAGCCCTAAAATACCAAAGAAATTTAAAAAAAAAAATAACAAAGTTGGAGTTCTGATTCTACTTGATTTAAATACTTAACATTAAGCTACAATAAATAAGACAGTTTGATTTTGGTGAAAAGATGAAAATATAGATCAATAGAACAATGGATAGTCTAGAAATACACACAAACATATGTGGTCAATATATCTCAACATATTTTTTATAAACTGCAAAGACAATTCAGTGGGAGAAAGACAAGTCTTTTCTAGTGTACTAAATCAACTGGATATCTACATTGAAAAAAAATTAATCTTTATACCACACCATACACAAAAATTAATTTGAAATGGATTGTAGACCTAAATGTGAAATCCAAAACTATAAAACTACTAGAAGAAAACAAATGAAAAAAATATTTGTGGCCTTGTGGTAGAAAGAAAAGCCAGAGGCTGGAAAAAAACATGTGACATACATATGTCAGCTAGAAGGAGATTAATATGTATGTATATATATTTTATATTTAAAAATACTTTTAATTCAATAATAAGATAAATGACCCAATATTAATAAATAGACAAAAAATTGAACAGATGCAAACCAAATAAGATACACAAATGACTAATAATTACATGAAAAGGTGCTCAAAATCTTCACTCATCAAAAAAATGTTAACTGAAACATAATAATATTCTACTACACACTCATTTATTTAAAATTTAAAAGACTGAGACCATCAAATGCTGGCAAGGATATAACACAATTGGAATTCTTAAAAACTACTTGTGAGAAAATAAAATGGTTAACCACTTTGTAAAACAGACTGACTGTTTTGTTAAAAGTTATACATCAACCTGTCATATGATCCAGATATTTCACTCTTAAATATTTACCTGATAGAAATGAAAACATTTGTTCACTAAAAACAAAACAAAACAAAACAAAAACAACTTGTATTCAAATGCTTATAGTAGCTTTATTTTGTAGCCCAAAACTGAAATGGATAAACCAATTGTGGTCTAGTCAAACAGTGGAATATTAAGTCATCAAGAAAAAGGAAAAAAATTAAGGAAATATAAAGAAAACAGATGGCTCTCAAAATTTATGTTCACTAAAAAATGAAGTAGAAAAAGAGTACCTACTATATTATTCCATTCATATAATATTCTTTAAAACAAAAATGGCTTCATTATTACAAAAAGCTCAGTGATTACCTAAACTCAGCGGTGGAAAATTAACTCAATCACAAATAGCAGGAGAAAACTTTTGGGGGATACAGAAGTGTTTAATTTGTTTGTGGTGATTGATAGTTTCATGGGTATGTACATATATTAAAACTCATCATGTCATACACTTTATTGTATTGTATTTTCTTTATACCTCAATAAAATTGTAAAACAGAAGAAGAAGGAGAAGAGAAGAGAGAGAAAAAGAGAGACTAGATCCTGGGCACAACTTAAAAAACAGTTCTAAGAAAATTTTAGTCAAAATGATCATATTAAAAGAGTAGGTGCAAACTGGAAAAGCCACACTTTTCTCAGTAAAACACAGAACAATAACAATTCCCTTCATGGTGTTGTGACGGTACAAAAACATGATTTATGTAATGTGCTGGATATAAAATGGTACTTCAATAAAATAAATTTTACTTTTTGCCTTTATTGATAATTATTAAGCAAGGGCTTTTCCCTCCCTGAGGACTGTCCTTTTAGTGATATAGGCTAAAGAACAAACATAAATTGAAAGATTATACAATTTGTAAATACTGAATGAAATTTTCAAATATTTCATATAAGACAAAGCAGTAGGATTCCAATGTTCTCAATCATTTTTTTTCATTATTATTCCCTTAAAGAGGCTTTGTAATTTTTTTTCCAATCTCCTTCCACAGACCTGCACTATTCATTAAGGGTCACATGCCACTGTGATATCTAGGGTTTTTTTTTCATCTCATTTCAAAATTTTTACATTCACTAAACTAAGTCTAAGTGGTTGCACTTTAGTTGGCAAAAAAAAAAAATAGGCAAACACTTGGTGGCAATATAATTTATAATGCAACCAAAGATCTCTTTTGAGAAAGGTGCTGCTATTAAGAATTATACAGGGCATTGGGTATAAACTCAGACTATCTCAGGCTAGAAATTATGAGCACTGTATAAAATATATTTAAGGTTGGTATTCTATAGTTATTAGCATATACTCATCTCCTCTAGTTAGGTATCTTGTATTTATAATCTGAAAATTGAAATGCAGTTTTCAGTGTGAGACTGAATAATTCGCTGAATTTTGCATTGCGTCTCTATATCTTAACCTCACTGTTCTCTATAGCCAGAACTTTAATCCTTATTACAAAATATATTTTTGACCTTTGCTAATCAACAATTATATGCACCCAAAGTTTGATTTCTATGCAATAATGTTTTACAAATATTTGGAGTAATATGGCATTAAATTGACTACTTACTTTAAAATTAGTAGTTAAAGGAAAATAATTAAATTTTTATCACATATTTTCATCAGGAAATATATCTGAGAAAATTAAATTAACCATAGCTGTTGAGAGAAAAATTCTACTTTAAAAAAAAAAAAAGATGATTAATCATGTAGAAAGCATGGTAGAAATGCATCCTCCCTCCTCACCATAGCTAATATTATCAGCATGGCACATTACCAGTTTCTCTCCTTCTACTTCATGTAATCCCTTCTGCCCAAATCTCTCTTCTCTATTTTTAAGTCCTTCAATGTTCAACTCCCTCTCAACCTCCTAAATGGTGTTTCCAGCAGGTGGAGCCCTAAGTGAACTCTATTATTACTGAAATCTTTCAGCAATGATGATCTTTATCTTTGTGTTTGCAGTGGGGTCTCCCTGCCTAACACAGTCGACCCTTGGAAAATGCCAGGGTTAGAGACACTAATCCCCCACAGATGAAAATCTGTGAAAATTTTTGATTCCCCAAAAACTTAACTACTAATAGCCTACTATTCATAGAAAGCCTTACTGATAACACATAGTCGATTAACAGTTTTTATGTATATCATATACTGTATTCTTACAATACACTAAGCTAAAGAAAATGTTATTAAGAAAGTCATAAGGAAGAGAAATATTTACAGTATTTTTAAAAAATCAGTATATACATGAATCTGTGCAGTTCAAGCCAGTGTTGTTCAACAGTCAACTGGAATCAATATCTAAAAATGCGGAAATCATATAGATATGCATTTATATCTTCAGTGACTTGCACACTGTGTGCACATAAATATTTCATTGATAATAAAAAGTATATTCATATGCAAAAAGCATGGTAGAAATAGAAAATCATTTCTCAACCATTAATAAATTTTTTGATTTGGACAAGGGTTCTCATTTGGTATTAAAATCATTAGGTAAATTTTTGATAGAGAATTGTACAATTGTATGGGGTGGGTGATATATCACCAAACCTATCACTCTTTGGTTATAAAGGGGAAAACAATAGGAATGATAGAGGAATCGAGCTGTCACATCTCTAATCCCGTGGTCAAAATTCACATTGCTAACAAAGAGACATTTAGTTACTTCGTGTCTTCTGATATGATGCCATATGTGGTAGACAATATCACCTCTAAATGTTCTAATTATAAATGCTTAATCATAACTCAAGACTGTACAGCTAATTTCCAATGTATTGGGAATAAAACAGAAGTGAGAAAACTGACACCATAAGGAAATATACAGACATTCTTCAGGATAATAGGTAGGATATGCTTTTATTTGTTATGTTTTTATAAAAATAAGTCTCTGCCAATAAAAATAAATAAACACTTTTTTAGAGCAAGAGAGAACGACTAAATGTATAACCATATGTAGTACTTGGTCCTGGACTGGTTTTGGTCTTGACACCTGACTTCAAAGATATTTCTGAAACAACTGAAAGAATTTGAATATGGGCTAGATAGAGATGATATTAAGAGATTACTAAATTGTGTTCACTGCAACCATGTTATTGAGGCCATATGGTAAATGTTTTTATTTTTTCAAGATCTTTACTAAAGTTAAAAATAAAAAAGGATTCTAGGCTTCTATCACCTACTTGAACACCTAAGAGAACAGAACATTATTTCTATCAAATTTTCATGTGGAAGCCATAATATTGCACACCTCTTCAGAGACAGAGAGGCTATAAGGAACTTATTCAAACTCTTTTGCTTTAAAAAGCAAGTCAACATATACCATATGCTATCATGTTCCAAGTCTCATCTTCTCCTCTGTCCTTAGACAGGACACAAGTTCATTGGCTGTCCCTTAGTTCCATGTACTTTCTTATCCCTACAAACCTGTCCTCCAAGTATATTGCGATGGAGAGTACATCATTCTGCCTGAATTTTCAGAGTACTTGGGCATAATTCCCAATTTTCTATATATTTTTATCTGTCTACATGTCTGTCTATCTGTCTATCAGCTAGCTAGCTAGCTAGCTATCATCTATCCGAGAGCCAGGCACAACCTGGTGTATCCTACATGACAAATAAATAAATTAATTAATAATAATAATTAATAATAATAATAATAATAATAAAGTAGCCTTCAAAGGGTTAGTCAGATGATTCTCACTGTTTTCAAAGTATTGTAGCTCATACTTTTTATTGTGTCAGTTGGGTAATATATTTAGCTATCTTTCAAATTGCCCTAAATTTTCAAGATTGGCACTATTTATGGTGATCGTGGTATGGTTGTAGAGATTGACAATTAGGAGAACATTTCACCTTAAATCAATCCTATGGAGTTTCAGTATCAGCTACTATGGACTCAAATTCAGCCAAAATTTAGTTTTTAATTTCTAAATACCAGGCCATTCTCTCTGTTCCAGCTGTTACCTAGGAGCTTCGCTATGCCAGATTGCTCATCTCCATGCTTCGGTACATTTTTAAAGTGTTTTTTTCACACTTCTTACTTGCAGTTGTCTCGCTTCAGTTCACAACACAGCATCATCTAAGTATTCTGTTATCTTAGTGCTGCTGTGTGTGTCCAACTCAGCAATGCTATGTACCATAGAACATCATTTCAGGGCTCTGAGACTGGACTCTATAGCAAGAGCCCACTGATAATGATCCTTTTGGGGCATAGAGAAAAATGAAAAAAAAAGTGAAATATGTACTGCATTTGTTACTCAAAATATGTTTATTTTAGGGAGTGGAAGGATGTAGAATGTGATTAAAGGAAGGAGGAGAAGAAAAGACTGGAATTAGAGTGGGGAAAGAAGAAGAAGAAAGGAGATAAGATAGAACATTTTCAGAAAGAAACTTAACTTTATTTAAGTTAAGTCCTTTATTTAAGACTTTGCCTTCCAGAAAGAATGTAAAACAGCACTTAACAATGACCAATCACTGTTCTATAATGTAATATTTTTGTTCTATGTCCTGCTTAGTTACTTATTAGGTCCATCCATTCTAATGTAATTATTCATTTTTCTCTCTCTTTAATTTCCTCTCCCCTTCCACCCCTGATCTATGGATGTTGCCATCTCCCTTTAAAGACTGGGTCTCTAAAGGCAGGGCATTTCCTCCCATACACTCCCAGCGCACACAGGGGCCTGGTGACCCTGGGATATGGTCTGTGGCTCCACCTGGGGTGCAAGCCCAGGACCTTCTGTTTATAAAGCAGATGTGCTAACCACCACACTATGGAGCCACCCCAATATAATTATTCTTTAAATGTTTCTTTTATTCAAAATGTATATAGATAACAGAATTAATTAGAAAAAATTATTGAAAAGCATCATGAAATTAATAATATGACTAACTTAAATGTATGTAGAGAGAAAGTGAAGGCAAACTGTATATAGTGTGCAATATTGATGTCAAATCTTGCCTACTGAGAATATGGTAAATCTACAGAAAGGGGCATCTCTTTGCTTTAGTACAATCCAGACCTTATTCAGGTTCTATGCCATCTATTAATTATCTGTGCTATCCTTGGTCTTTGCCAAAAATGGGTTATTCCATGATGTGGCTTTAAAAATAAATTCAGAAAATTCTCAGTCACTCTTTCCGCAATTGCAAAAAATTCAGAATTTTAAGATAGATATTATTCATTAATTGTAAATTAGTAGTCCTATTTATCTCTGTCCTGATTTCCTACTAGGTTAGAAGCCTCATTTCTTTCAGAGCCTTAACTACAAAACAATTGTTATTAGTTACCCTCAAATGACAACTTTCTCTGCTCTGATTTTGATGTGGTGGTTGCAGATACTACATAAACTTCCTTTTGTAGAAAGAAAACATTTTCAATTTGAATATTAAGTGAAAAAATATACCCCATTAGCAGAGGCCAAAGACTTTATGCAACTTCCCCTGTTATATTATAAATTAATTCTTCTCCTTACTCTTTAAATATTTCCTCTCCACCTTCAGCAAGGAGCTCTGTGCAACCATTCATTTTTTTCTGTTTAGAATTTTTATCCAAAGTCAGGGCTATATTGTCATGGGACAATAGTTAGCATGATGTCAGGTACAATTCCATTGGTCTTTTAGGGGAAAGGTAGTTACATAGAAATCATAAAATGTGACATTAATTACCACTAAATACAATGAACAATGAGTCCTGGAGATTTTGAGAAATCTATGCAATAAATACTTGGAATTTAAAGAGTATTATTTGTGATTGTTCATCCAGATGAACCAAATTTGGTGTTCCTTATTTAAAAAATATAAATACAGCTTGGGTCATGCTAATCTCTTAAAATAATATGCTAAAACAGGGCTAATTAGCATAGCTATTACAGAAAAAATAATTTATCTGTTTTAGATATATATAAAGTCACATTTTTAATATTCTATCTGATTCTCTAGAATTTTTAGAAGATATGCACTTTTGATAGGGAAACTTTTATTCCCAGAAGAGAAATTTGAGATATCAAAATTGGGTTGTTCTAACCCAAGATGTAGTATCATCTAGTATCTGAAAAAATACACATTCCTAAGATTCCACTTAAAGAGATTCTGATTCAGTATGTCCAGAGTTGAGCACAAGAATCTGCATACTAAAAAAGTTGTACAGAATACTAAGGAAAATACCTCATTGATTGTTTGCCTAAGGTTACACAGCTCATTAAGAACAGAATTTGGATGAGAAATGAGTTATAATATATTTCAGTAATATTTATATTATGCTATATAAGCAAAAAAATGAATATAGTCATTTTTCTTGTGTTGTCATAATCTGAGTATGAGACAAGTAGGACAAAGACCAATGCACAAGGCAAGACAACCTGGACTTGGGCAGCTTTTGAAGTGAAAGGATCTAATTGGTACAATCTGTGGTCACTGGTGAATTGAATGAGTCGGAAAGAATGAAACTATAGGTAGAATAGTGGAAGTGGCAAATGTAGAGTAGCAGAAATAGGAAACATTTTGGAAGAGTGCTGAAGCAGCAAGTAATGTCACAGGCCTACTGAGAACAATAAACAGATGGTAAACATCCAGGGAGGGTAGGCACAGAGGTGGAAATCAAGACAACAGAGACACAAAATGCTGTAGGGAGCCTCAAAGAGTTTAGGAAACCAAAATCTGTAAGCAATGGCATTATGGCAAAAAAATCCATAGAATGGGCATTATTGATCTACTTGAGCTTTTTATCTGCTTCTTGGCCAAGGCAGGCCTCCCATTTCCCACTCTCACCCTTAGTCTTTAAGTGGATCGGGAAAATTCCTAACATCAATTTGAAAGACTGTTGCAGGACTAGCATATTAAGTAAATTTTCACACATCTAAAATCACATTTGATCTCTCTTGACTTACAATTAAACAATATTAAGAGGAAAGATTTGGAACATATGAAGAAACTAATATTAGCATCATATGGGAAAGCATAAAATAAGATGTTATGAGAGATAATTCTAAAATCAGTGCCTTCATTTGAACATATGGTATCTTCAAGAAACGGTGAATTTCACCAATAGCCAAAAGTAATTTGTAAAAGGCCTAGAAATCAATCATTAATGGAAATGAAATGAGAGAGTGAATAATGTCAGTGATTAGTACTAAACCAAACTGCAAACTCAAGCTCGCTAACTATATTAATATATAGTGACCTGACACATCACTTGCACTAAAATTACCTCACAGAAACAAAAATTATGAACTGAACCATTATGAAAAGGGACTAAACCTGTGGTTTATTTATTAAATAAATTTTCTAATTAGAGAAAATCTAAGTGAAAGGGTCTCTGATTTTATTTTTACTTGTTGTTTGGATATAGAATGAAAAAGACAGCTACAGCTATTATACCAAATTCAACTTAATATACTTAAATGTATATCTACTATGTGCCAATCACTCTGTCAGACACTCGAGAACACACACACAAAAAAGGCCATCTATCTGTTCACAATCTCAGAAGCTTCCCCATTATAATTTGAAATTGGTTCCCTAACACGAAGAGCAAAGAGAAGCCTAAGAGGCAGACCACCCAGACCAGTGGGCGGCAGATTTATTAAGAGAACTTACCTATGAGGCATGTCTTGGTTGCTGCAAGATGAGACCTCCACAACTTCCTAAAGTTTAGAGGCTTTAACAGGTTCCGTCATGTACGTCATCCAGATACCTCCCTTATACACCTTGCTCTCTCAAGGCTGTGTCCTTGTGAATGTCTCTGGCAGTGGGAACAGTAGCCGGAATCTACATTCCAAGTACCAGGAAGGAGTGGGGAGTCTATGATTACTGGGGTCCAGCTCGATAATCAACTGGAAGTCTCGTTCTCAGCACCATCCCTGCTTTGAGGAGGTCACAATCTAAAAAGGAGAGAAACTGAATAAATAATAGTTACATACCATCTTACCTCATTTTATTGTTCTTCGCTTTATTGACCTTCACAAATATTTCATGTTTTGGAACCTGAAGGCAAGACCCTCCACCTGCAAAAAATTTAAGGCTTGATTTATTGTGACACTGGCATTATTGCAGTGGACTGAAACCCAACCTGCAGTATCTTTGAGGTATTCCTGCAATGTAAAAACTGGCAGAAGAGAAGACTGACCATGGTAGAAATAATTTAATGATGTCTAGAGAAGAGAATTGAGCAGAGGAGTCCTCAGAGTGAAGTCCACTCTGGGGACCTTGGGGCACTAAGCAGTTTCTCCAGGTGAGTACAGGGAAGGAGGGAAGAAGAGGAAAATCTCAGGCTGGGGGCCCAAAACAGAGTGTGCACACATTTTGGATAACAGGTAATCTAGTGTGATGACAATATGGCATGCATGGGGTTAAAAAGGGAGCCCGAGACCACGTGTCAGTGGTTCTTAATACTGAGTTTGGCCCTGAAGGCATGTCATGGGGCAGACAGGAAATTCCATGTTACAGGATTTGGATCTGCATCCTGTCTCTCCAATTTAATAACAGTGTATTTTTTTAAAAAAACTACTGCACCAATAATTCATGCCTCAGTTTTCTCATCTATGAATTGGGAATGACAAAAAGAATTCTGACCTCATGGTATGGTTTTAAGGATCACATGAAGTAATATATATAAAGAACCTAGAACAGGGCCTACCACATAGAAGTATATAATGTTAATAAAGTAAATAATGTTAATATTATGTATAAATATGTATAAATAATATGTTAACATGTATAACTATATTAATGTGCATAAACAATATATTAATAATACATATAAATGTTAATAATGAAGAACTCAGAAGGCAATGTGAAATGACGATTAGTAGCGTGGACTCTGGAGTCATGAAGACAGACTGAGGCAGCACTTAGCACATAGAGCATTGAGGGAGTTACTTATCTGTACCTGTAAATTGAAGATAGTAATCATGAGGTATCAGAGCCAAGATGCAAAACACTTGCATAACCCATATAGCAAGTGTTCAGTGAACTCATCTATTCTTTTAGAGCTATTAAAGAGGAAGTGAGAGTTACAGAGGTTTGAATGGATTAGGAGGGAAATGAGATTTACTTACCTCCTATAGAAAAAGTCCTAAGAAAGCAAAAAATGAGAGTAAAATATAAATAGTTTATTTTGGCTTTTGGAAGCAAATGCCTAATGTCCCCAGGTGGTGGTGGAGTGTGGTGGTGGCAGTGGTGTGTGTGCACGTGTGTTTGTGTGTGTTTCCTTTGAAAATACGGCTTTTAACTGTTTTCAAAAGTGATAGGCATTTATGGCATTTGCTTGGCCAATACACTGGCTTCTAGCCCTTACATTCTTTTGCATGTAATTGCTACGATCACATGAGGCCAAAAATCTATTTCAGTGTAGTCAGTAGCAAGACTCTCAATTCTGAGCATTAAAAATGTATTTAGCCTATGAGGCTGTTTGGCTTAAAGATAATTAGAAATGGCAAAACCATGGTGTGCTAGGGGACAAGAGACACCATTATGAGGGAGTGGCCCTGAAAACTATTTAGAATAACACAGGCATTCTAAGTCATTTACTTATTTATTGGTTAAAAGACACTTTTAAAGTAATATATTTTAACTCTCACAAAACATTTTTGGTTGTGATGATTCTATTGTTTTTCAGATGAGAAAAAGGGGTTTCAGATATGTAAATGAATTGGCCCAACATTTCACAATAAAGAAATAGTGAAGCCTCTTTGGTGTCCGGGTTTTCCACATTCTAAAGCATCTTACTACACGTAAAATGTGTCTTTGAGGTTTTTGAGGTTGTGGGCAGAGGACGAGCTGACCACAAGAAAGATTAAACATTATGGTCTCCAGAGGAAAACTAAAATGTATCATTCCTCTTTCCTGGTCACAATTTTCATTTAAATGGTTAACTCCGATTCTACTTCAGGGAAGTCCTTATAGAAGATCTTTCAGTTGATATGTACATTTCTCCTAAAAAATTTGATAAGCTATTGATCACTTCTCAAAATTGAAAAAACAAAGGCAAGCTTTGGACTAGTGTAAATGAAGTTAACACTATCACATTCTTCTGTCTCATAATCATAGTGTCTTTGGAGAAGTGAAGATTGCATTTATGTTCTCAAACACTCAGAAGCACCATGCCCTGCCATTCTCAAATTATTTCTGTTCCATCTCAGGGCATTGATCTTTAAATTTGCCTTGACTTTTTGAATTTTATTGACAAGACTCATTCAATGCTTGATACATAAAATTCTCTAACTCTTTAAATAATTATGCTAGAAGACATGAAATAATACAACAGGTTTTTGAGGTATATATTTCTGTAGGTAGGTGGCCAGGTGATGCAGGAGTCAGTGAAAAGCAATGTGGAACTGCACACCTACTTCACTTTTTCAGCTGCATTTCAGATTGTTCTTTCCTTTCCAGAGCCAATGGCTCTGAAACACTAGGGTTGAGAGAAGTCAGCATTTTGATGGATGGAGAGAAGCAAGGAGCTATAAGGAAAGAAAAAGGAAAGTCATCCATTCTGCTTGCCTATATTTTCAACCTTAAATTTTGATTCTGGTCTATAAATATACTTGTGTAATCATGTATTAGTCCAAGTACCCCCAAACCCTTTAGTCTTAAGCAACTTTGGCTTTGATATTTGAATGAGTTGGTTAGTTTGGCTTCTCTTGCCATCTGTGGTTGGAAACTTGGGATCTCTTTTTCCTCTGGGAATCCAGATATTTTGGGGGGCTTATATTCTTTTATTCATGTTTTCCTTTCGTCTTTTGTTTCTGATAAATTCTTGTTCAAATTTGACTCACTCCCTCATTTTGGGTACAGATACTGTTTTCTTAATTTTAAAAATGCCACTCACATATGTAGATGACTTTTTGATGAAGATAAAGTGTACTAAATGGGACTACACAGAATCATAGTAGAGTTAGTACTTAACCTTGAACATTAGCCTGCCTCTTCTCATAAAATCCTTGGGTGTCCTCACCACCATCTCCTGGCTGCTTTATCTCTTCAGATACCTGGTCTCCTGTTGTAGGACCATCCCTGGCTTCCTGCGACTGATTTCCCTGTATTCTCTTTTCCCCATCTCTGAGTCCTCCCATCCTGTCTTTCCAGGCCATACCCAGAAACACTATTGTTTTCTTTATTTTATTAAACATAGCAATTTAGCTTTCTCTTCATCTTACTCCTTCAGTCTATTCCCTAAAATCTAAAAAAAAAAAAAAAAAAAAAAAAAAGGCAGGGGGAAGGGGAGAGCTCTTTTCTCTAATTTTCCTGTCTTAAAATAGCAAAGCCTTATGGTGACATTCAGAGCCTCCCCCGCCCCTTGTTTTTGAGGGGAAGAAAATAATGCATTAGATATAGACAGTTACCAATGAGCTGGCTTAAACAAGGTATAAGAAATATTACCTGTTTTATTTTTTTAAACAGTGTAAATCAGAAAGCATTAAAATCTACCAGGGAAACCTATTTAAAAGTGCTTCACTTTTGTTCTAAGAACCAAAGTTTCAAAGGTGCTTCTAAACTTCATGTGTTTTTAAAAGCTGGTGTCAAATGCCTCATGTTTAATTCAAAATTTCCTTAGAGTTTAGATGTGACATTAAAAAGATTTGTAGCTACATTTATATAAATATATAAGAAATACATACCTCCCCCCCCAAAAAAAAAAAATAAGTAGTGCTGAGTATGTATTCAATGAAGAGCAACCCCCTATGGAATGGTGCTGAGAATGTTCATTCTGACCCAGAAAAGAAGGATCTCAACCAGTTACTGGAAAAAATTCAGTAATAGGGAATGTGAATGTATCCAAGGATGTCAGTTCTTATAGTCAACTAAGTAAATCAGAAAGAATGAGTTTTTATGTGTCCAAAAATATTCCAGAACTTACCTTGCCCATCTGCTCACCACTCATAGTCATCATGGGTCGGAGTCTTGTTTTGTGGTGCACTTTACTTCCGGAAAACTTTGGTTAGTTAGAAGAGCAATCTGTCCAAAGCTCACTTCAACATCTCAAGAAATCTTGCTATGCTGAGCATGAATTCCCCTATAACCTAATGTTTTTATTGAATTTATAGGCTGATATTATGAATAAATGTTGGGTAGACAGGCACACGGCTGGGTTAAGGGTTTCTTCAACTATTGATCTCAGCACAATAAAAAGTAAGTGGTGCCACTGGAAATTTGATTTGTATGTGATGGAAATGTGCTGAATCATCAATTATAGTAATACCCCATGTGTTTCAGGGACATTTATAAAGCTATGGTGCTAAATCAAATCAGACTTGGAGAATGTAGGGAAAATATTTGCCGAAAGCATCAGGGGGTCATCGAAAATATGACTTGAAAGAACAATGTTTAGGGTCTTTCTGGAATAATGCTGTGCATACTGCAGAAATATTTAATGCCATTTTGACCGTGTTTGCATTAATTGAATTCCTAGAAATTAAATGCAAAATAAATAATTTTAGTAATGTAATGTGTAAGAAGGGCACAAAAGAGCTTATGTGCTACAGTTGCTATAGCTTTAAAAACTCTAAACACCAGGAAAATAGAATATATCCCTTATTCTTAACATCTTGTATTATACTTGGGATGGTGGAAAATAACTTGATGGTTTGTGAACAAGTAGATTTTTTAAAATGCTAGATATAACATTACATTAAGCAAGAAACTGGCAGATGAATGCTAAGGTATGGAGATCTATAAATGCATAAAATTCTTAAGTGATTGATGATAAATGTTAGGCTATAGAGCTAGAAAAGAAGAACTTACTTAGGGGGAATCAGATATTGATGATGTAAACCTAATTGAGCCCTCAAATTTTATTTGGAAAACCCTCAGGAAGAAATCTGCCTTTGTTGTGAATGTTCTGTTATTAACTGTTTCTGAACTGTTGAAGAAAACAGGATGACAATAGCATTCGGGCTGTTTGAAGATATGTAACATGTTTGCAAAGCCTAGTCTTCCTGAGTGGTTTGTTTCTATATTTTTAGGCAAGATGTTTCCTTTCTGAATCCTCTCACCTTATCAAGTAACAAAAAATCCCTGTGAACTGGCCATTACTAAAGTGTAAGGTATTGGACTTTGAACCAAGAAATCCATAGTTTAGATTTCACTTTCCCATAACTAGATTTATGATCTTGGGCAAGCTGTTTAATTTCCCTGGGCACTTAGACTAAATAGTATTAATAATTCCAATTTATTATATGTCAATACTCTGTTAAATATATTTTCTTATCTCATTCATTACCCTTCCAAGCAAATATACTTCCCATTGACAGAGAAAAAACTTAGGTTTAGAGATATAAGAAAATTACCCAATGTTGCCAAGCTAATAAAGAGTAGATATGGGATTGTAAGGACCTATGGCCTTAATCACCATGCTATCCCTACTTCCTAAACAGGTGTGCATCTTGCTAGTTAGATTGGTCACATATGGTTAAGAGAATAGATTGGGACCCAGAAAACCTGAATTAAATCTTGCTCATTGATACTTAACTAGCTTTGTGACCTTCAGTAAGGTACTTATCTTCTATGTGTCTAAATGTCTTCATTTTTAAAAAGTAGGGATAATAATAGTATGTACCTCTTAAGGTTGTTATAAAATATAAGTAACCCATTTAGAAGATTGTCTATTGCATAATAAGTACAATATTAATAATAGCTATTATTTTCTCTGGCACAAAACATAAATATGCATGAAGAAAATGTGAAAAATACAATTGCATCAGTGAAAAACATTTATTAACATCTAAATATGTTTTATAAACCTGTGCCAGGTATTTTTAGGAAAAAACATAAAACAAATTTACACAGTCCTTGTTCTAAACAGCAGTCATCCCACAGAGTGAAAATTCTACCTTCCTGAAACTTTCCTTAAAATGTTAGAGGCCATAAGGAATTAAAACTCAAGGGGAGAAAGTAGTCTCCACAGAGTGTTCTCTACTCATAAATGCTGATCACTATCGAATTACACTTCCTTGTACCTTTTATCACGTGTGAATGTGATATGAGGTGTGTGTGTGTGTGTGTGTGTGTGTGTGTGTGTATATATATATAATTTTTGTTGGGGAGAAATAGTAAATGATGTATTACTGGTAACTTAGTTTTCTGATTATTACTTTTTAAATGTATCCTTTCATTATAGATTTAAAGATATTGTGAATCTCTTTGTTATGACTTTTTTTTTCTTATGGCCTGGAGATGATGTATTAATGTTTCACGAGAACTTATTTATATTTACATTTTTTTTAAAAAAAAGGAAACTTCAAAGCCAAAGGTTTTGAATTTGGAACTCATTTGTTGTAACAATTGATACCTGAAAGGCTGGGATGTTGATTGTACTCTTTAACATGAAGTAATTTTTACTTAAAACCAACAAATAAGTAATTGAACAGGTGCTATTTTTCTTATAATTATTGCTGAGATCTAATTAGAGGCTAAAATTTAGAATATTTGTAACAACTCACATAATAAATATTATATGATCTCAAAATGTTCTCTACTATGTAATGTGTCTGAGATCTGTAACTTAACTGCAAGATAAAATGAAGAGAATCTTTTTTGAACCTGCCTAAGGTCACAAAGTAAACCAGAGATAGAATCTGGAAATCCCAACTCGATCAAAGTCTAATACAGCTCTAAAATGCAGTTGGGTCTCACACACTGTATATACTGTGAGAGTAGAAAACTCAATTCAATAATTCAACAAATATTTACTGAGTGACATTGTACATTTACTGAATACCAATGTATGCCAAGCATGTTCCTCCTCAATTGTCACAAAGCAATCTCAGAGCTCTGCAGGATATCACCACTTTTAATTTGAGGAAAATGAACACTACTGGAATTTGGATTCAGCAAATAGTGACTCTTCTACCCCTTCCTGTGAGTGAAGTATACTTTCATTGATGATAGGCTTGACTGTGAACTTAACTTGGCCTAAAGGTGCAATAAGACATGATCCAAGCAAAGACTTGATGTACTTCTGCATTAGAGACAGCTTTCTTGTGCTTCTGCCATTGCTATGAAAACAATGTGACTGGCTGCTTGCTTGTCTCAGAAAAATGGAAAATATGTTGAATAGAGCTACCCTACATGACTGTCCTTTGCAACACTGGTAACTGAGTCAAGCCAGCCAACCTGTAGACACAGCCACCCCAGTTTACCCAAAGAAATGTGAGCATAATGATGTTTCATGCCACTGAATTTTAGGGTTGTTTGTTATACAGCAATACCTGACTGATAACAATTACTTTGGCCAAAGTCAGGTAGTTGATAATTAGGAAAAAATTATTTTCATATTATTACAATCTTGTTGAGAAGAGAAGATAAATCCTGAGTCATAAACATGATTGATAACCTAGATTGTACAGTTTAGGTCATATGATCTCATATAATTTCTACAAAGAAAAGATTAGTGAAAGATGAAATGTAGATATAAGATTTAAAATTGTAAAGTTTCTACTGAGAGCATATTAAGTGTTACTTTAACATATGTTAAGCAGCTCTAGATTAAGGATGGACAAATATGTGACACAATTACCATCACTGCAAAATCTCAACCCAATAATATGAATCCCAAATCAATTATGATATTATTTTCTGTAGTGCTTTACAGAAGTCTTGAAGTTCTTTTCATCGTATCACTGCAGGGAGTGACAGCCAGTTGAGTAGAGTTGACAAATGGGCTCAAATCTGTGTCTCCCTTCATGTTGGCAGAAAAATCTATTAAAATATATTAACTACTTTCATTTAAAAGCAAATATTCTCAGGAAAGCTATTAGCAAAATATTTTATATTAGCCATAGATATGGGATATTATTAGTTTTACTGAAAAGGGGATATTGTCCTTTTATAATAGAGCAAGATGCCTCATCTGGACAGGTTTTAATTAATTCATTAATTCATTAATTAAGTGAATATTTACTGAGAACCTCTACTTGCTAAGCACTGAAAACCAAAAAGTAAATACTACACAACCTCTGCCTTTGAGATACTTAAAGTTTAAAAGCAGTTGAATAAAACAAAGTAAGAAAAAAAAAACTTTATCAAGCAATGTGATCATAATAAAATAAGAGTATCCAGGGAAAGCAAGTGAAAACAAAGGGGTGGGCCATCTTTCAGCAGTTTCTGGGCTTCATAGAAGCCATAAGACATATTTATGGCCTTCTCTGGCAGGAAACAACAAAGCATGCTATACATAGAGTCTGGCAGGGGACAGGTTCAGTAGCCCAGCATGACTATGCTATGGAAGCTGGATTCAGAAAATTGTACAAAATAACAGCCCTATAGGCACTACTCCAAGAAGTTCTCACAAGTCATTTGTGATGAACTGAAACAATGTCTTAGCATCTTCAGCCTTTTTTTTTTTTTTTTAAAAAAACCCTTTTCAAAAATTTCTGGCTTAAAAAGAAACCTGATTATCCTTTGAAGTTATATTTTCCTTTAGTCTTAATATGCAGAGGTACTCGGTCTTCCACTCAACACTTGTTTTAGGATGAGAACTGTGGTCTGTATAATCCTGGGCCATTATACTTTGAAACCATCACCCCTCTATTTCGTTTCAGGAAATTCTTTCCCATTGAGTCTCACACAATCACCTGTTGAATCTTCTAGTGCTACTCATTATTATCATTTGCTATCTCGGCCAGTAAGAATTTAGTTCCTGGCTCAGTGACTCCCTCTCCATGCCATGTCTTGCTGTCATCCCAGGAAATCAAATGTCTCACAAACTTTAAATTGCTAAGCTTTACATCTCAAATGTGCTTCTCTTTCCTCTTTAGTCTTGTTCTCTTCCTAGTCATCTTCTATGTTCTTTTCAGAGTGAACTTTTTAACAGCAAGGGTATGATAATTTCACTTTTCCTGCTTAAAAGCCTTCGATGGTTTTCCATTGCTCTTGGCAAGTAATCCAAACTTCTAGGGTTCTCCCACCTATCTCTATAGTCTCTTATCAAGCTCTAGACAGTACAACATTCTATGCTCTTCTTTTAGATTTTCAAATGTGCTATATGTTTGCATCTAAGTGCATTAAACATTTGGGTTTTTTTTTCTTCCTAAAATTCTAATGCTTCTCTCTCTTCCCAGTTTCTCAAGCCAGCTTCAACCTAATCATCACTGTCCTCAGGATGCTGGTGATAATCCACTAGATGAAGGAGGTTGCCTTTTAATTTTCACAATAATTCTTTACATACTCATTACATAGTATTTATCCAAATTTATTATAATTAATTGTTCAGTTATGTTTCGTTTCTATCAGATTGAGAGTTCACATAGTAGCTATCACAGATGTCTCATTCATCTTTATGTCTCCAGTGCTTATCATAATACTTGAACATGATGGGACAAATATAAATTCATCAAATTAAAATTCATCAAATTATAACTTTGGTTAGTTGCAGTGCAATGGACCCAGTGGCTCAGTATCATCTAGGACAGGTTAGACTGATGCGTTTTGAGTCATAGGTTCTATAGGACATGTCAGTAGTGAGGAAGTTAGGAAGATAATTAGAGGGTAAATAGTTGAGGGACTTGATCCTACAGTAGTTGCTACAGGCAATAAAGGTGATACCCCTCAGAGTGCACCTTCTTTTGAAATACTTTCACTTAAGTGCCCTTGTCTAATTTATTGTTGACTTTCTACCAAGGTAAGTAAGGATAGCTAGCAATTGCTTCTGCTAAATCATTTTTGATTTTGTGGCATCTAGATACAAGGTATCATCTGTAATTATACTGGCAGCTAAATGGCAACAACTGAGGAAAGATTTGATGTAAATAGAACAAAGAACCTCTGATCTTTACTGAGACTGCATATTCTATTGCGCTGAAAATGAAAGCATTCATTACTATCAAATTCAAAATAGGTGGCAGAAATTCAGGTTGAAAGTGAAAGGTTAGAATGTTATGGGCTGCTAATGTCAGTTACTAATACCTCTGTGATAATAGGCAATTTAATTACTAAAGGAGTATCAACATGTATATCTCAGTGCTTAAGAAAGCACTAGAGAATAAAGAATTTCTTGTATTATTCTTGTTTCAAATTAAATATAAAGTATTTTGATACCTAAATACATGGAGAAATGCTCACAAAATTTGATCTTTTTTTTTTAAATGAAGTTGATCTTGAAAAATGACATTTAACCTTAATGATTTAATTAAATCTCTCTATGGATAAATAGAAGAAAATGACCTTGAGGAGAGAATTTATTGATTCATATACCAAAGGACATGTTTTAAATAGCTTTTTTTTTTTTTTTTTGGTTAGGAATGTTGTGTGTTATATTTTTAAAAAACACACAAATAAATATTTGCTGTATCACAATGAGTTTTCCCATTGTTACTAAGCTCTGGTCCAATAGTATAGAGAAAGAACTAGCAAAATATAGATTGCATTTAGAGAACAATTGTATAGATCTTGGATGTTATTAAGATCAATTTTCCATGCAGCATATTTATGGTTTGTATAACTACCGCTCCTACCAGGACTAAGAACCCTATATAGCTGATTTAACAAAAGAACTAAGAATTCCTTCAGCTGTCTTTTAAAAGTGGAGAGATTTTTGTTGTTGTTGTTATATTTAGTGAAGATCCTACTGATGTAGTTATTCTCTACCCACAGAAATATGAATACAAAGACCAATGAGTGACCAAAAAACTGTGTGAGAGAGAGAGATAGAGACAGAGATGAAAGAGAGAGAGAAGGAGAAAGGAAGGGAGGGGGTGAGAGAGACACAGAGACAGAGAGAGACAAAGACAGAGAGAGAAAGAGTTGTACAAAACTCTAACACTCTAATACTTAGAGACTTTCCCCAGTGGGTTTCCCTAGCTCATGATCCTTTCAAAAAAGCCCTCTTTTAATACATTTCTTTAAAATTTTCCTTTAAAAGGTCTCTTCCCTTTTTGTCTGTTCTCAATACCAGGGAAAAAAAAATATATATATGTATATATACATATACATATGTATATGTATATATATGTATATACATATGTATATATATACATATGTGTATATATACATATATACATACATATACATATGTATGTATATATACATATATATATGTATGTATATATATACATATATATACATACATATATATATGTGTATATATATATATTCTCAACTCCACAATAGTAGCCATCTGCAAAGAGGAAATAGATCTAGTGTATGCCAGCTTATCCCCAAATGAGGTCCTAGAATCCCGTTCTTCATACATAATAGACTGGAGTGTTTGCTGTAAATACATTTTCCTAGGTCTTATCCCAGATTTAATATAAAAAAAAATCTCTGAGGATACATTCCAGGAATGTGCATTTTAAACAATCCCCCATGTGATTCTGATGTACACTACAACTTGAGGATGCTGTAGTTATATAACGACAGAGTAGAGATGGGTTGGGCCTTAGCTGAGACTGGCCTGTCACCTGGGGAAGAGCTAGATTAATCATGAGTGAGCCTTAAATTGCAAATATAATAATAGTAGCTAACAGCATTTATTGAGTGCTTAACATATGCCAGACACTGCTAAATATACTTATACATGTTTCCTTTCATTTATTCTTTATAATATAACTTCGAGACAGGTGCTATTATCATTCCCACTTGATAAATGGGAACACATTCAGTGTTGAAAGCTGTTAAATAACTTTAGTAAAGTCATACAACTACTGAAATCTAACTCTTGAAACTTTCCTATGTAACTTCTTCACTGTACTGTTTATCAGAAAGAAATAAGTAAAGATTTAATATCTATCAGTCAAGTCTTATACAGACTAATAAGATTACATAGTCCCAGACTTTGTTAAATCATATGGAAAAGACAAGGTTGACACTGTCTGTCAAAGGTAATTGTAGTCTACTTACTTTTCTAGATCATCCTTTCACCTTAGGTCTGATTCTTAAATGCTTTAAAGAAAATATTGTAGATCAAACTTTTCTTGTTTAAAAATATCTTCTTTCTCTGTAATAATGTTCTTTCTAATTTTTTTCCCTACGATAGTTCCTTTTGACAATTCATTTATAAAAAAGATCTGTGTACCCATAGTGAATGCCCACTACATTTCAGACACTATTGCTAAGGATAATGATGAACAACAGTTTTACTTCAGAGGCATAAATAGATAGATGATAGATAGATAGATAGATAGATAGATAGATAGATAGATAGATAGATAGATAGATAGATAGAAACACTATCATATGATGCTAAGTGCTAATAAGGAAATACATGAAAGGCTGAGATAAAAATTTCCTGGAGGGACCAATTTTAATTAAGATGATTGAGGTAATCATTTTTGAGGAGGTGACATTCAGACTGAGGCTACAAAAGCAGATTCTAAAGTTCTGAAATGGCAAAGACCAGAGACTTTAAAAAAGATCCGTGGGGCTGACATTCAGTGGGAAATGGGGATAGTGGTTCAATTCTGAGATAGTATATTTTAGGGATGGATAAAGAAATTCTAAGGTGAAAGAGAAGCCAGTGAGGGTTTTTTTTTTTTTTCAGGAGAACAACATTAATTTACCCCTTAAAAAGATCACTTTTGCTAATATGTGAAAGAGAGATGGAAGAGAGGGAGAGTCACTGAGAGACAAGTAGTAGTCTGTTACAGTATTTCAGATTAGAATGACCCAGGTGGCCTGACTAAGGAGATAATTTTGGAAATAGAAAAAGTGAATGATTCTAAAACATAACTTACACACATAATAAAGATGAAATGAAAATGGACTGAATAGACAATAAAGGGAGAGAAAAGAATCAAGATTATTCTTTAGTTTCTGAATGAAGCACCTTTGATAATGCTCAGACATAAAAATTAGAAATAGGGGATATTTCTTGGGACAGGTGGGAAGAATAGGAAAAAATGATTATAATAAAACTTTGTTTTAATAAAATTTGAGGTGTTCATGAGAAAATCAAGTGTAAATGGCCATTGGATATGCAATCTTAAAATGAAAAAGAGTAGTATATATCAGAAATGTAAAATTGAGAATAATCAACATAAATATATTAAATTTAAGTCCATGGAAGTGAATTAGATCATTTAGAACAGAGACGGGTTTAGGATGGAGCACTCAGGGGCTCCAACAGTAGAGGTCAGATTGAAGACATCAAAGAAATTTTAGAAAGAATGGTCCTACAGGTAAGATAATACAAAAAACAAATAGAGGGTGTTGTCATGGAAGCCAAGATAGGAGTGTGTTAGGAAAAAAGGGGATATTGAATGTAGGTCAAGTAAAATAAAGACATAATTTGTACAGTTGATTTAACACTATAGTTATCATTGGTGACCTTGACAAAAGCAGTTTCAGTGAAGTGAAAGAGAGTAAACCAGATTATAGAGGGTCAAACGATGAATGAAACAGAGCATGTTTTCAGAAAACTCTACCATATTCCAATGCAGAGTCCAAAATTTTCAGTGGTATATATTGTAGTGCCATTATCTCAAGGTTAATAAAACGACCTGTGTAACTGTCATGTTGGTAGTTCCAAAGGTCTAACTATGTGATCCACATTTGTCCAGGTCCTGGATGCAGTTTGCCAACACATAGCAGTTATCTACTCCTGTTCAAATATAGGCGGGAATAATTCTGCATTCTATGGTTGTCTGGGACTTCCATGACACCTGCAGTGATTGTGATGTCTCCTGATATTAGACTGATTAAAATTGTGCTGGGAATTTGTTGCCAAAGCTCTACCATCTTAATTAAAATCCTATGATTTCCTAGTCTGGACACTCCTCCCATTCTCCATATCAAAATAAAGAAACTTAGTCCATGCCTTCTTGCAGATATTGGTTGGTCAGAGAACAAGATGAAGTTGTTTATAGAAAAATTTGAGTCTTTTTTTTATTATTGTATATAAAAACTATTTGCTACAAAGGGTGACAGCTAAAGTAGAGTCAAGAACAGAATTTTTGTTCGTTTCTTTGTTTCTTCTGTTTTGTTTTTAAAAGATGGAGTTAGTGTAGTATGTAAGATCTTGTGGAAATAATCTAGTATATGGTCCTTCATAGAAGCAGAAAACTGCTGACAGTAAGATAGGCCGCAAGGACTGGCTCCATATGTCAACGTCCCAGCTTACTTGTCTGGATTTAGTGTAGACTATCTGATTCTGAAAGCACGGAATGAGAAAGATATAAAATCCTCGACACAGGAAAATGTGGGAGTCCTGCAAAAAACTGGAGTAACAGTTTAGGCTCAGATAAAAGAAACAATCAGTTACTAAAAGTGGGATGCAAAACAAAGATTTGTTTTAAGAAATAGCAAAAGTTCAGAGGCAACAGATTAGAGCAAAATCAGCAAAAGTCTAGCTCAATATTAAACTTTTGGGACTATCAACCATGATTCCTAATTAGAAGACAACTTGAGAGACCTATACCACAAGGCAGAGCTAACTCAATAGCTGGTAATTTAATAAATTATCAAAAAGGTAGGCAGCGATGGGACATTGGAGCAAGGTCATAATGGCCATCCTTAGCCATATAACTCCTAATTTAATATCTTGCCTTTTTTTTCTGTCCTGCTTGTCTCTTCTATTTAATGAGAAGTCTCTCCATCACATTTGGTGTAACATATTTAAAATCTAGCATATCATTTCCTAATTTAAAAAAAGAAAAAGTCTTTCCTGTTTCTCTTTAAGGCTCAAAATATCACTGAAAAATTATCTATTGACTGTACTTTTAGATTAATTTTCAAAGTTTTTTGATGTTTGATTTTATAATACAAATTTTATTTCTTTCTCTCTTTTTGCATTTCTATTACCAAAGATATGCTACACTGTAGGAGAATAAATGTTTTATAATCCTACACACCTAGGTTCAAATCTTCAGTCAACTACTTACTACATTTGTTATCTCTTAACAACTTAACTCAAATATCCATTGTTGATCTTAAACTAATGATAATAATTGATGCATTTTAATTTTTTTTCTACAGGTAAAATTGAATATTGTATATAAAATACGTTATGCAATCTAATCATACTACATACTCAATAAATATTAGTTTCTTCCTCCTTTCAGTTTATCGGGCACATTTTAATGAAATAACTGGTGAAATCCCTCCAGTTCTGTCTATATCTTTTGCCTGCTTTATTCTTTTCTAAATGACTTTGAAAAAGTTTACATCCCCAAATTATCCTTAGTCAAATGTTTAATAAATCCTCCTGTCAATAAGATAATTCCTAAATTTAGATCTTCCATGATCTCTGATGTAAATTCTCAAATCCAGGCAGACTTGCCCTTAAATATATGTTCTTTCAGACCCATGTTTCTCACTGCTTCTCCTGCTTAGAATGTTCTTTCTAAATCTCTCAATTTAGCAGAATCCATCTGTCAATGCTTAGCCTTTCATTCACAAAATCATCTGATTTCTCTCCACTCTTAATGAATATTTATTCTCCAAGATTAGCACTTATTGTTTTTATCCCTCATTTGTTAATTAATCATATATAAGGAGCCCTATTTGCTTCTCAACAGTGTTATTTATTGTTTCATTCAGGGTTAGATAACTAAGAATGCTGCTCTCCTTTGCAAAACTTCATTCAGTATTATGCTTTCTAGGCATGGCTAAGACACTGAATGGGGCACCACCACTTGCTACACTTCATTTATTCCCTTCAAGTACATGGAAATTCTTTCTGTAAAATCCCACAAATATCTGGCCACCTGCCCAGATATAAAGGATCATCATGACCTTTCTCTCACTCCTAACACATATATTCTTTGACGTCCCCCTTTAAAGGGGAGTCATTTTCCCCTTTAAGGAAGGTGTTTTGATGTTGAGGAAGAAAAGGGGGAAAAAAAAGAACAAAGGAAAGAAAAGAAAACTTTTGTTGTTCACACATACATAATACAAGTAATGAACCATCAAATATTTTCACACTTCTATGTTTTTATTAAGGTCAATAAAATGATTTTGAAAACCTTCGCATATTATAGGAGGTTTCATGAAGGAAAAAAATCAAAAGAATATAAGATAGTTAAACTTTTTCTGGACAGTGTTCATAGGAGGAAGTTACTTTTGACATTTATGCATCTATTCAGAGTATATTTATTGATAATTACCTAGGTATCAGAGTACTTTGCTATAGTCTAGATACAAAGATT
Source organism: Macroglossus sobrinus (assembly GCA_004027375.1). Lineage (NCBI taxonomy): Eukaryota > Metazoa > Chordata > Mammalia > Chiroptera > Pteropodidae > Macroglossus > Macroglossus sobrinus. The sequence goes on from PVKZ01000237.1 coordinate 821,400, forward strand.
TATAAACTCTTTGCATAGTGTATTTCTAAGGGACTGAAATATATCACTCAAACGGGTTTTGGAAATCTAAAGAGAGAGCTTTGCTAGATACATAAATTAATGAACTATCTGGATTTAGGTGGTAAATTTAACTTTGATTTTGAATAAAATTCCCTAGTAAGAAAAAGAGAATAGTAGGAAAGAGTCTTGAAAAACTATAGTGTTTAATGCCTCATAGATGAATATAAGTAAACAAAGGAAGAGAATGGACTTGTCAAAAATATAGAAGACAAAACAGGATACATTTGGCCCACAAAAACTAAGGGAAAATTATTTTTCAAATTGGACAAAGCAGACGTCAATAGCTAATGCTAGCAGGAAGTCAAGTAAGATGAGGATTGAAAAATATCTGGTGATCATAGTGACATGGCAGCCAGTGGTGTCATTAGTAAGAGTTCTTTCAGTGGGATGATGGGTTAGATTTCATCTTTAATGTGTCAGGGTGGGAGAGAATGGTGAGAGCAGGAGAATAAGAAACTGCTTTTTAAAAGAAATTTAAACTGGAAGAGATAGGTTGAGAAGAGCGAAAAAGTGGTAGCTTATTGTGATAAGGATATGAGTATGTATGCTTTCCATTTCAAGAAGAGAAATGCTTAAATGCTTAAAATAATAGCAGCACTACTCGTATTAACAACAAAAACATTGGAAAGAATATATCTGAGATTGAGTGGCTGAGTGTACAACAGAGACGCAATATTGACAGTGAATTTTTCTTGAGATGTTAATTGAGGGATTAACCTTACATAGAAGAATGACAGATAAGATAGATTTACTTGTTAGATATCTTAAAAATAAAAAAGTTCCTATCCAATTGGTTATATTTTATTGGAAAAATAGGGAGTAAAAGTAAATGGACAGTTTAAAGAAGTAGAGAAGGTGTGAAATAGTCTTGGACTTTTGACTAAGTTGGAGTAAGTTGACAGGAGAGATATGATATGACTTTTGAATAGTGTTGAAAAATCATGTGAAGTTACATCACCAGTTTACAATGAAAGTCATCTTTTGTCTTGTTCATGTTTTGCCAATGTTTTGCTCAGCTCTTCAGAGATAGGCATGGAGAGAATGAATAATTGGTATATAAGCTCTGATTAGGTTCAACTACAAGTAACCAAAATCAAACCAAAAGAAAACAAACTTACAATAACAATAGCAGTAGCTTAATCCAGAAAGAAATTTTCTTTCTCTCATCTTTAGTTTAGGGACAGTCCATTTATGACTGTTTCTGTGCTTCTCACTGTCATATCAAATTCATCAGCTGTATGTGGCTTCCTTTCCCAAGGTCACTGTATGAGACAAAAGGCTTTCTGCATCTCTAGCCATTATGTCTACTTTTTAACAATTTGGGAAGAGGGAAGAACAAGCAAGACATGTATCTTTCCTCTAAATCCACTACCTGAAACTGCAATGAGTAGTCACATAGTCACCACTTAGCTGAAGAAGAAGTTGAGAAATTTGATATTTATTCCAGGTGTTCATGTGGGAAGATAACATTCACATTTTGTTACCAAGAAGAGGGAAACCCTAGATATTAAAGGGAAACTACATGTCTTTTTCAGAGTTAAAGCAATCCAGGAAGAGAATTTTTCAAAGCAGTTGGTAGTCGCAAAAGAAGCAAACTATAAAGAACAAGGCTCTGGTTCAAATGACATGTTTAAATTGAAGTTTGTGGGGTGGAGCAGTAATGAATAATGAAATTGCCAAGGCATGGGGGAGAACGTCCTTGGAAATGAGGTGGGGAACTGAGAGCTGAGTTTGGATGAGTCAGGGAAATGAATGCTAATGTTGTTTTGAATGAACACAGTGCTTAGAGTAGGGTGGGGCAGGGGGGTTGTCCCAGGTACTAAAGTTTTTGATGAATGAGAAGGAGTTATCAGAGGCATGATAAATGATAATAGTACAAAGTCAAAGAGGATGATATAACTAAATGTCATGAGCCTCGAAGGGTTAGGCTTTTATAATTATATTGGTAAGATACTGATCTGAAAGCAGCAATGGGTGGCATAGATGAGTCTAGATCCATCTCTAGTTCAAAGATGTAAGATCTGAGAAAATAAACTGCCATCCCCTCAGAGGATACAGAGAAAGTAGAACCCTCAAAATATTGGCAAGTGTCAGTAAGATAGAGAGAAAAGTTTAAAGACTGAAAAAAGTTGGTCAATGAGGTGTAGTTTGGGAGATTTGGGGAGAGGACAAGATTGGGGTGGGCTTCAAAGAAATATAGAGATGATCATTGGGGAAAAAATAATGGAAATATCTTCTAGAAAGGAAGATACATGTTAGTTTTGCAGTCACCTTAATGTGTGTGAATAGGCACTGGATTTAGTGACCAGTGCACTTCTTATTCTAATGGGGTGATGGCAGATCCAGAAGTCAGACTCCATATGCTGCATAGACTGAATGAGAGTGGATTCAAGACTGAAGGTTCACTGGTGGTTCCAGAAACTTGGAGACATCATTCACTATCAGTTCACTAATATTAGACTCATTAAAAAACTCCTCACAAACATACTTACTTTAAAAATTAAAAAATCTAAAATGTTTTATCTCATTACTAAAGAAATACAGAGTTATTGTATAAAATGTGGACATGCATCAATATGAAATTTTAAATCAATGGTATTTTAATTTTTCTGAACAAATCCCTTTCAATTTCAAGAACAAGGCAAATGTTTTCTATTAAAAATATATGTTAAAATTAACAGTTTTTATGAAGACAATTTTTTTCAAAGTTTATACTTTTTACATTATTTTTTGATTCCTTGAAAAGTCTGTGAATACTGTACATTTATGCCTCAGTTACTGGACTCCAAATAAAAGTTTATTACCTTAAACAATTACCAAGATTTAGAGTTGGCATTTGCCAGCTGGTTCATCATAGCCATGATTTATTTAATGCAGAATTTATGGTGAGGAATGCAGCATTAATGGTTCTGTTTTCTCTACAGAGGTTGACTTTATAATGCTGCTTCATAGAGTCACAAAAAGACAAAGTTAAAGGTAAAGTTAGAAATCATTGCCTAAATTTCTATCTTGTCACTGAGCTAGTTTGTGGTATGAATAAAACTGGAAATGTGGTCTCCTGTCCACATTTGCTTCCATAGCACTTTTCGTTACCCTCTGAGTGTGTACTGCTCTCAGGGTTCATTCAGTAAGATGAGAGGCAGCAATCTTCTGTACTACTTTGTGACATCTGTTATGTTTCATTTAACCATCCACATGTATAGGATTTTCTTTCCTTTTACACTTCATCAGCAGGGTAGGTCATTATGGGCAGATCTGACTTGGTCTTCCACCCTGCCTCCCCGTCTTTCCTCAGCACCAAGCGCACTATTCCAGACAAAGTGGACTTTCAGTAATGTTTGCTGAATGACCAACTAAATAAATCAACTCTCTTTCTTCAGTTAGGGGGAGATTGGACTCTTAAAAAATAATATTAACTGTATTATTTGATTTGGCAAAGACGTAAATAAAAAACATCTCAGTAGGGAGCAGTGCTGCTTAACTGAGGCACAGGATGACCACCCTAAACGGTGGCAAAGCCAAGGAAGAAGGCGGTTTAGAGAATCTGTGCAGTGGAGGCAGCTGCCTTGTAGGGTTGAGGCCAGTTTAAGGAGGATTCATGTCATTTATACAGAGATGAGAACACTCAAGTTAGTCTGACATATCTCTGTAAACCAAAGTTCTGAAGTATATCAGGACTTAAAGCCAGCCTTTTGCTATGAATAATGAACTTAAATGAGGCCTTTGTGTTGATTATCTGATGATTCATTCTAATATAGCAGTCACTTTGGGCTATGCTGAGAGAAAAAAAATAGAATGTGTTCAGGTGGCATTTTTGATCATATCCTTTCTTTATGATTTATTATTCTGATATATTCAATTTGAAAAGCAAATAGTTTGATACTAAATGATAGATTATTTTTCTTCAGTGTGAAGAAAGCCATGTTGACAAGCTTAGAAGAGGAACTAATAACAGTGAGAGGGAGAGCTTTCTTTCCTTTTGATTCATCAGGAAGTGAGATTGACTCTTTTGGATAAAAGAAACATTTGTTGGAGACTTTTGTTCCTTGCATAAACTATTTTGAATGCCAGCCTAACTAACGTTAACCCCTTTACTAAACCCAGTGGAGGAATTACAAAGTAGAGAGCTGTCTTAGGGAGCCAAACATGTTACAGGAAACAAATAAGAATATGCAACTAATGATCAATGAAAAGGCCTCATAGCAATTGCAAACTGAAGTCTAGTGACAATATGCATAGACAGGAACAAGAAGGAAAATGTGATCATAGTAGGATAACATTTACCAGAGACGGCTTCAGAAGAAAACAAAAGAGCATGGACTTAAACTGAATTGAAGAATTTGCAGAAAGCTGGGCACTGGGAGATCAGGTGTGTAGATGTGGCTGCAGAATCTCTGGTGTCTTGAAGTTACTTTCAGAATTCTAAAGAGAAGCAAGGAAAAGAGAAGAAAAGGGTAGGAAAAAGAAAATTATAAAACTGTATTAAGAGATATTCAAAGAGATATAAATAAATGGAAATACATGTGTAATTTTCATGGAAAAGAAGATTGCGATAATACAAATTCTAACCAAGTTTACCCATGTATTAGATCAAATTATAAATAATTTCCAAAAATATTTTATGGACTTGATATGGGCAAGGTAATATGACTGTAAAATTTATCTGGAAGAGCAAAAGGCCAAGAAAAACCAAGAACTTCTGAAGAAGAGAAATGGTTCTTGCCTTACCAGATACCAGGACTATTTATAAAGCAATTGTAATGAAGAAAGATTGTGAATTTAGGAATAAACAATTGAGCAGAGGAATAGAATAGAGGGCTGAGATTAAATCTGCACCTTTCAGTGTCCATGTCAGAGATAGAAAATAAGGTTCATTCGGGACAAAACCCTGATTTTAAACAGTAATTAAAAAAAAAGTTGTAAGCACTTGCTAGAACAAAATGTACCTACTTCATAATAAGTTCTACTTTCTAGTGAGTGCCACAAACATAAATGTCATTCCTTTAGTCAGACTTTTTCTAAATATACATTTTTAATTTTTAAAATTTAAATATTTTTTCTATTTTATCATTTGATTTTAAGCATATAATTTTAAATTTAAAGAAAGTGTAAATGGTCTTACCTGAACATCTTTAAATGTCATCTCCCTGGTGAAGCCTCTCCTGATTCCCTGAGACAAAATAACATCTGCGGTCCTTGGCTGTCTGCAAGTGCTCATCATAATGTGTTTCTTTTTTTTTCTTTTTTTTCTTCATATCTGTCTTCTTTTTCAGAGAGTGAACCTATCCAGAGAAGAGGCACCGTCTTCTAATCTTTATGTTACCAGGGCAGGACATGGTATTTGGCCTGTGGTAAGCATTCAATAAATATTTACTAAATGAAAGAAAAAAATAAATGGATATCTCTGAGATGGTTTAGATGAAGTGCTTTTTGAATTCAGGGACGGGGTCTGGAATGCTACATAGGGAATCATTTCCAGCACTCTGCTATAATTTAGTGATAAAATAAGAACAGAGGATGTTAAAGACCATACAAGTAAAAACAAATAAAAATTCAGTTCATCCAGAAAATATTTTCTTTTCAATTGCAGGCATTTTAAGTATACATCTTTTATTCTCAATACTAAGCTAGTAATTTCAGAACAGCAAGAAAAATGTTATTTTTTGTTGTTGTTGCTGCCTTAGCATGAAAGACATTAATTATATTTGAGCAAGAATTAAAGGTATCTTGAAAATTTCAAACAAAGTGGTTTCTCAGTGACAAGAGGTGAACCAATTAAAATCAGATACTGGATTGGCAACTGCTTTGTAATAGACATTTTTGAGAGAGCTTCAGGGAAAATGATGCATGCACATCATTTGTTTCAGCCTCAATAAGACTAGGAGAAAAAGAGAGCTGACAAGAATACTGCATGAACTACCTAAATAAATGCATGAGTTTGGAATATACTTGTATATTTCCAAAAGAAACTCCCCTATCCTCTTTACATAACATCATCAATTCAGTCATTTGTCCATATATAATCCTCTCTACTCCACTGTATGTTATTATTAAGAGAATATTATAAAACATTTAGCATGTTTTCATCCTCTGTTTTGAGGCTCTATTTTCCTTTTTTAGAAATTTCTATTTGCCAAGACTTCATTTTTTGCCAAGTTAGTTGCTGATTTTTATCGTTCATAACTGTGAACTCTAGATATACCTTTTAAATCATTAATTTAGGTAAGTGGAATGGTTTGGGTGCTAATTTCATCATAAAGAAATTTAAAAATTATAATTTTTATTTGGTATGTTCTACTTTTCAATAAGCTAAAACATCCATTATCAGAACCAACTGTTTCATGACCTTTCTAGATATCATAGAGTTCAAAAACAAAAGTAGCACTGTGTAGTGGATATGAACAGAAACTTTGGAGGCAGACTACCTGGATTTGAATTCTAGCTTAGTCACTCACTAGCTTCTTGAGCTTGGGCCCATTACTTAACCCCTCTGCTCCGCTATTTCCTCATCTACAAAATGGCAATGATGATAATAAAAGTAACTACTCATAAAGTTATTTTAAGGTTTGAATAATTTATTCTATATTAAAGCATTTAGCATAGAGCCTAGCACACAGAAAATGTAGGTACCACACATTTGAAATGTGTGGGCTCACTTATATATAATTTTTTTTTCAACAAATACCTGCACATTTTCAGTCCAAAATTGGAAGTCCTCAGATTTGGAAGGCAGACTATATGCATTGGTCTACATATATAGGGAATTTGAGCACCTGTGGATTTGGGTATCCATGGGGATCCTGGAACTAATCTCCTGTGGATACTGAGGAACAACTACAAGTGGAGGCAGCCAAAAGTTATGTGCAGATTTTTGACTGTGTGGGGGTTGGTGCCCTAAACTCTGAGTTGTTTAATTGTCAGTTGTATTTCTTTGTTATTATTACTATTTTTATTGTTATTTTTATAGGCTTCTTAAGGATACCATACCATTATACCATAACATCTTTCAACCTACTCATTACATAATAGGTGTCCAGTTTGGGAAAGTAGAGACCTATGGTGTTTGAAAGATGAAAATAAAGCAAATGTTGTATAGGGGTTGTAGAAGTATATATTAGAAAAACATATAGGGGAGAAGGGATAGGAAACTACCACTTACCCTCCTTAGCATCACTAACCCTACATACAATAGAGGAAGTTTACATATTCTACTTTTGCAGATCAATTTGAAGCAAAGTCAGCAAATTTTTTTCCATAAAAGTCAAGAGATTATATGTTTGTCTTTATTGGCTGTATGGTCACTTTTGTAACTACTCATCTAGAAATGTATCATGAAAACAGCCAAAAACAATATGTAAACAAATAGGCATGACTCTGTTCCAATAAAACTAGAAAAATATGCATGGGCTTGGTTTAGTCCATGGGCTATAGTTTGATGACACCTGAATCACATAGATACTGATTATAGTTTTCATCTGTTGTGTTGACTATGCTTGTTATGATTTGGAGCAAAGTAAATGGACACTGATCAGTCTTTGCATTTTCTCCCTTTTCTTTAAGTTCCTTGGATCCTACCCATGTTCAATTAATTGATGAATCTCATCAATGGGTTTGGATTTGTATTGGCTCCTTTCCTCTTCAGATTATACTTCTATCGGCTTGTTGGGTTGCCATGGTGATAGTGGCAGGGATGGATGTGAGCTGTAGGGACTACAAGAGTGGATTTCCTTATCCTCTGGCTTTCAAGTACATTCAGCCAATGAGGATCCTATTTAGAGATCAAAGGAGGGAGTGAAGAAGAATTTTCACTCAAAAGGCTAATCAACTCTTTGTTCTGCTTCTGTAAGATGTTTGCTGCATAGGCTGTACTCTAAATTAACTAAAGACTCATCTTCCCTTTTGCTTGTTCTTTCTAAGCAACAAATGTAACTGCCTATATCCTCTAGCAACTTCTGTGCTTTGTAACTCTTTGTAACTGCCTGCAACCCATAGTAACTCCCGTGCTTTGTAACCATCTGAGGACAAATTAACCAATCACCCATGCCAAATAAGTTCTATATGAGGAATGTTGCAACTGAGCTCAAGGGCTTAGATCTTCAAAGCTGGTTCCTCTGGGACCTCCAGCACCAGTGTAATAAACCTGAGTTCTCTAACTCTCCAACTGCTGCTTGGTTTCTCCCAGGTCTGATTTTGCAACTTTTCTGCAACAGGAGAAGGGTGAGGTCAGGGTATTTCTTCCCTTAACTTCCTTCCTACAATCACCCCTGTGAGTAAGCATAGGCAGCTACATTCTTCCATGGAAGTTCTGTTCCTCTCAAGGTAGACAACATCACACTACTTTTCGGTTTTCAGGAATTACTTGTTTACCTCATACCTTTGTGCTTATGAGAGGTAAGCTCTGAATTACTAAATTTTACCTTGTGATTTTATCTTCCTCTATACCATTGGAAGGAGTGCTCTGAGAATGAATTCTTCCTGAAATATCCTAATTTCAGTGTGCCATAAGTTTCCTGTTGGGACTGTGACTGACAAAGATTCAGTCTTCCAGAATTAATCCCATAGGAGCACAACTGACAGCAGCAGTCTCAACCCCAACATGTTGTATGGCTTAGCATTTAATTTGTTGCTAATCATCCTTCAACTTGGTATGGGAGTTTATTCATCAAGAATAGTCAATATTGACTATCTAGGTCTATGAGTTACATGGCTTTCTGAGACAAATTTTGTTCAAGGATTAGCAAGGAGAGAAGTTAATGGAAACCTGGTATAGGTGCAGAGAAATGAGAGCAGAAATACAGTTCTTTGGAGATACAAATGATAATCCAATTCCCAACTCAGAAAGATCAATTTCAGTGTTGGGCCAGGCATCCATATAAAGAGGGATTTAATCAGTTGGACAGAGAAGAATACAATGTTGGTGCTGGGATAAAGGTACAGGTATTTCAGATGTCTATTGTGGCTGGGTATATAAGTCAGCCCACAGGTCTGTGCTTCTACCTTGCCTTGAAGTTGGTACTAAAATAGACACATATGGAATTATTTTCTTGAGATTCCTTTTAGACTACTGGAAGCAATTCCAGACCAGTCTATAGGATCTACCAGGTGTATACCAATTCTCTCTAGCTCCCTACCTCACCATATTCAATCTTAATTCTTTACATCTCCAACTACTTGTTGGGGTCTTATCAAATGCTGGTATTTAAGAACTAAAATGCAAGAATACCTACTTTGCAAATTCTTACCTTATACCTGAGATCTATTGTTTTTATGTCTTTTCATCCAAATTGTGTCTTCTGGAATATACCCATTGTCTTGGATTTCCTAGCTTGCTTGCCTAGACCAATTTCATAAATTAATAACCTGACTATTAGTTTTCCTAAGCCTATATCTCACAACTCAAAGAGAAAGGGACACTGACCAACAGGTTTCATCTTGATTCACTGTTTGCTGCCCATCCTAAATGCTTTTCCACTCTAAATTTCTTCTGTCTTAAAGTTGATCTGTCTGAAAATACACTGTGATTCTTGACCTTGAAAAATCCATACACACACGAAATGTAAAATATATTTTGATTTCTAACTGCATTTTGTTAGAAACAACAAAATGGATGTGTGAAGTAGTGAGGAATGAGAATAAACATCTACTGAGAGTCAGAATGCAGAACTAGTCATAGTTTTAATCTTTACAAGAAAAGAAAGCAAGGCCAAAATAATATATGATGAGTGAGAAAAGTGAAAACTAATGGCTGGTTGGTTAAATTCATCTTCAATAATTCATTTAGAAATGAGTAGCAGAATAAAGCCAAAGAAATCTTAAAATGTCAAAAAGAGAGACCTATTTAATGACTTTTCAGTTGTTACCCAAGGTCAGGAGATATATTAGCCTGAAACCATGAAAGTCTTGGCTCCCAATTTTCAGTTTTAACAACTGGATGATATTTGTTGTTTTTCAAGGTAGAGTCCTCCTTCTTAGAGGAATGAAAAGGAAACAAACCCAGAGAAAACGAATTTAATCCAGATTACTCTGGCCTTATCTGTTAAAAGGCATTAGTTTTAGTAGAAGTGGCATTGGGTGTGAATTATTCAATGTCCATATCCTTCCCAACTCTAGGGATTTTTTTTAAAGCTAGGTATCAAGAGCATTAATAATTGATAAAGCATTTGTAAACCCTTAGCAAATGAACAGCCAAGGGACACATTAATAAAACATCTTTAAAAGTCTCTGTCTCTGGGCTGATTCTCATCATGCTCTCCCAAAACAGAGTAAATGGGGCTGCTCATCCTCCAGCTCAAAGTAGGGCACAGCATGTCTGAAAGGTGAGACATAGAGGGTGGGAGAAGTGCTTTTTAGGAGACCAAGGCCATCTTTTATAGTTATTCAGCCCTCTCCAATTGATTCCAAGTTTACAACTATTCCCCAAATAAATACATTCTTAGCCAAAATTTTTCTGCTGGGTCACTCAATGTAAATTTACATATAGACCTTTTGACATTTCTATTTGCAGAGTAAACATTCAAGAACTTGGGTGAATCAAGGGTTAGGCATTTAGGAAAGGCCAATGAAAATCTTCACCTCGAGGTTACTGCAGGTTCAGCTCAGGCTGAAGGAGCAGTCAGGGTTGTGGAAAGCCACAGCTTTAAAGTAGTTGAGTGGCTTGGCTCATCTTATTCTTACTGGGTAATGCAAAAAGAAATAAAATTGTCTTTTACTGACAGAGCAACTTTCTTCTTTGGAATGAATAGTAGTTCAGGCACAAGAAAGAACCAGCTATTAGCATATTAATCTATTACTGCCCTTGGGCAGAGAAGGGATGTCAAAAAAATCTCAATGTAAATAAGATCAATGGGCAGGGTCAGAATTCCTGAGCAGGAGGGCACTTGCTACAATTTCCTCCTGAGTGGAACTTGAGATTGCCCAGTTAAGGATTTCTTTATCAGGTAACTCTTCCCCATGAAACCATGTCCAGGCACAGTGGTCATTTTAGGGGTGGGAAGCAATTTTGTCATTAGTAGCACCACCAAACATTAATTGAACAATTGTATATATGACCTTGTAAGTGCTGAGAGTGTAAAGATATTATAAGATCCACTCTGTGCTTTCCTGAATATTTCACTTAATTTGTGGAGGCAAAATTCATAAGTAAACACAGAAATGATTTTTCATGGTGGCACAAAATTTCAAGGTATCAGGGTAAAACAAGGTACTTCAGTACTAGAGTGCTGAAGTGGGTATATCAAGGGTCTACAACTGATACAATTAGGGACATTATAGGATAATGAGACATTATTCCTATACTCCTCATTCCCGTACTTTCTGGCCTAATTCATTCAACACTGTATCTTCTTAGATTCCCATTTTCTGGTTCAGTTCTGCTCAACCAAAAAGTTGGTTCCTCTTATTTGGAGGAATGTTAGTTGAAACATGGAGTTTGTGTTTCTGCTCCATCGAGTTCCAGAGTCTTTGGTCCATCTCTAAAAATGTACAAGTTTATTAAGTCTGTATCAAAATACTTAAAGGAGAATAAGGCTTTTTCCCAGTATAATTTCCTCTGTTCATCCCTTTGGTTTATGTTAGGATTAAGGTAAGGGTTAGAGGTAGTATTGCCTCACATTTTCCTGATTTATAAAAGGAGGTTTCCAAAATGAAGAGATATCCTCATTCCATGAAACTTTCCTCTTTATTTCATTTACTTATTAATTTATTTATTTGTCAACTAAGCCTTGTCCAAGCCTCATCCCCTCTCACCTGGACTAATGCCTTATACTCATGACTGATCTTCCTCCTGTCTTTCCAGCTTCCTTGTGGTCCTCCTCTACACAGCATCTGGAATGATCTTTAACAATGGAAATCGAGCTGTGTAATCCCTCTGTTTAAGAGCATCCTTTTTATAGCCCACAAGGGTTTACATCACCTAATGATGCTTAGCCACACACATTTTTTTATTTTCTTTGTTGTGCATTCCAAACTCATGATTATCTAAAGGGCTTGCTCTTTCTGTTTCTTTCCCTAAAAATACCTGATCTCAGATATTGGCACCCTCTGCTCTTTTTTAATACTCAAGCCCCAGCTTGAACATTAAAGTGGCCTTCCCATACTATTCAATCTACATACTGCCTACATTCTCTGCCATAAAACTCCTTCTCCTCAGGTTACTCTCTTTCATATCACTGTTTGTTCGTTTGTTTATTTATCAGACAATATTACTGCATACTAATATGTTTATTCTTTATTTTTCTATCTTCCCCATCCCCACCTCCAATTAGAAATAAGTTCCGTGAGATCAGGACCTAGATCGATAAATGTTAAATTTATATGACAATGCACATAAATCAGAGTCTCTATTTCTAAAAACTATATGTATTAAAGAAAATATAGAGTACACCAAAATAGTTATTAAAGGCAATGTGTAAAAAGTATTTTGAGTGAGATTGAGCAATGGATCGTAGGAGTTTGAGGAAAGATGACCTCAGCTAGAATGAATAAGCAAAACTGTGTGATGCGGGTTATCTTTTGGCTAAACAATGAAGGGTGTGAGCTCTGGGGGCTATTTTAGAAGAATATGCTTCTCAAGGTAAAACATAAGAAAATATTGTCAAGATACATGGATGGTAAGTCCCAGAAAACAATTGCATGAATGAGGGAAGAGATACCAGATAAGGCAGCCATGGCCCTTCTGAAGATTTCATTATTTGTTTCATGATTTGAAAAAAACATTCCCCATTATTCAAATGAAGAAATGTGAGGCACCTTTCCTTAGAGATTTCAAAACAGTAAATAAATAACTTATTTTAAGTAATTATGTTATTCTTTGTAAAAATAAATACACACATATATATATATATATATATATATATATATATATATGGCTACCTGTGATAAACTATGATTTAACTTCCCAGAAACAAGAGATTATCTCTTAAATAATATTAGAAATAATTTCAAAAAATCCTAAATCTGATATTTCTTTCTCTCACCTATCTGCTCCCCAATGACAACATAAACACTCTTTTTAAAATAAATAAACTAAATTAAAGAAACAATATATGTGACTATAGCTATAAAATACCTGAAAATTTGTTGCACATAAAGTTAAAAAAAGTGCTCTCTTCTCATATGACATTTAAACCTTTCCAGTATCCCCATCACTTACTCCATTTTCCTCACTAAGATATTTCCTTTTGTAATAATCTTGTTCTTCTTGTAGCAACACAATTCTCTCCAACAGCTTCTGTATTCTTGTAAGCAATGGACTGTGTCCATCCCTGTCAGCACAAAGAATACAATGAAAGAAATCTGGAGGTCTGGCATTTAGTGCAGAGCCAGGGACAGAGGTTTTGGCAATGACATAGCCCTAATTACTTATGAGCACTGTCAGATAAAATACCCAATTAGACCCTTGCTGCTACCTTGCTTCTGTGGGGCTGTATTCTGGTCTTTTCCAAAGTCCACCCAGCCATTCAAATAAGTAAGGAGGCTAATACTACCTTTCATTTTCTTTGCAGAAGAATAAGTTAAGAACTTAAAAACACACATATGTATGCGCACGTGCACACACACACACACACACACACACACACACACACACACCTCAGAACCAGTGGCACTGAAGATTTCATCATCTGTCTGACAAGAAGATATTTAATTAACTCTCATACCTGTCTCTCCCTGCATGAGACAAACAAATCAAGGAGCTTTGGAAGAATAATTAATTCGAGATGTAAAACCAGCATTGGATTAAAAATACCAAAACCAAAAAAATAAAAATTAAAAAATTAAAAAATACAGAAGCAGTAAGAACGTGAAGTGTTTAATTATCAAGGATAAGGAGCCTCAGGACCCTTGCTAAGAGCTTTACCACCAAGCATTCGTCTCTGCTCAGAACCCAGATGGTACTGATTCAGCAAAATATACAAGTAAACCCAGTATCCTAATATAGGGCCCCTTCAGAAGACAAAAAAAACACACGCCTTTAAAAAATGCATCTGGAGTATGAAGGTAGCTCTAATGTCTCACCTTGGAAGTGTGTATATGGCGAGTTATTTTCCCAATGGAAATAATACGTTCGCAGTATTAGAGAACAGCATTTTTCCACCATTGATTTATGCATGCAGAGAAGCCCTTCCCTTCTCCCCTATCTTTAATCAGCCTGAACATGAGAACAGAAATAATGTATTTGTCTGGTGAATTTGGAAGCTGTAGCTGAATGTGCTCAGTTCCAATCTTCCTGCTCTCCATTTTGGGACTGAACCTGTCAGCAGGAAGCCTCCATTTTCTGCTAGACAGACCTACAAAAGGAAGCTTTTGATTTTCCTGTTTTTCCTGTGATGGGGATGAAGCATTAAGATCATTGTGTCACAGATATTAAATTACGTTTAATCACATTCTCCAATCCAGGTTTTTTGTTAGTTTTGCTTTTTTTTTTCCTTTTTAAATTAAAATTGCTGGTTTGTGCTGTCTATGCTTTTCTTTCAATTATTTTGGAATTTAGACAAGGAGGCTGAATGTATTTATTGATACCTTACACACCTCTTTCACCTAGTGGGAGGAATTCTTGCATGCCATAATGATAATTTCAGCAATGTTCTGCTTTTCTTTGCTGCATTAATGAACTTTTAAGATCTTTTTGACTTAAGGGAAATCAGGATAAAGTTAAAAGAAACAGTTACACAGCCAGAAATTATTCTTTTTAGTATGCATCAATTTGAAATTATAAAAATTGGATAATTGTCTTAAGGGAGAATTCTCAAATAGAGCAACTTGGGTCAAGAAGCCCCAGATACATTTACAAGAAATGTCAGACCGAGAACAAGTTATCATTTAACCTCCTGTAGCTTCTGTCTATTACATTTCCATACATAATAGTTTGGGGAAGTTAATTTTTTTCAAAAAAACACCCTTGCCAGGCTATCTGCAAGGAGAGTTGTTTGCTTCCCTTTTGACAACTTTAACAATAGTGTGTTCTCTATTCCCTGTAAAGGACTCCATGTGTGGTGGCCTCAAACTCTTTTTCTCTGATTCTGATTTTTCTCTCTTGAAACATCTTGATTCAGCTGACTAAAGATTCTTTATGTTGAGCTGAATCCTTCTTTTTCTTCTCAATAGACAGTGCTTTGAATCATCTCCTGATTTCCAAGCATTTTTTAATCCAGGACATTTCTTCTTTTTCTTCTTTATACACCTGCTATGCATAGTCAATAATAATTTCCTCCTGGAATGTAGCTCAGGTCAGGGTTTAGGCCCTTAGGAGAGTTAATGTAGCAGAAACTTTTAAATATAATACGGCCAATAATACAAAAATACATAACAAAAGGTATTAATTGCAGCATTTTTTATAAATGCAAAATATTGGAAATAAACCCAATACCCATGCATAAGAAAGGAATTGAATAAATTATGATTTATCCTTAATACAGAGCTAAGCAGGTATCACTAAGAATGAGAAAGATCTCTGTGAAGTGATGAGAATTTCTTGGATATATTGTTAAGCACCCCCTCGCCCCATAAAAAGCACATATGAGTAGTATGGTATACTATTTTTATGTAAGAAAAAAGGATATAAAATATACATGTATCTGATTATTTGTGTAAAAATAAGTACAGGAAGGATAAACCAGAAACAAATGAGATTGGTTACCTAAAAGGAGAAAGTAGGATTGGGGTGAAAAGATTAGGAGAATGAAAATGAGATAAAAAAATAAAGGGGAAACATTCTTCTCTGAATGTAGCATTGTTATAGTTCTGATCTTTAAAACAGACCTAAAAATGATTGAATGAGTAAAATCAACCAAATTACCAGGGCTACCCAAAATGGAATACAAACAGATGACTACAACTGTAATACAAATAAATGATATAAGTACATTGAAATAAGTAGAAGAAAATAACTAATTTAAAAGTTTGAAAAATAGCATTTTGAATATATAAGGCTAAAGACAAAAAGAATTATACCCAAATATTGTCCTCTATTTTGTAAATTTGTTTTTCAGAGAAGTATGGTGTAGCAATCCTGAAACAACTTTGTGTGTATACAAGGATTGAACAAAGAAATAAATGTATTGTGACTAATGAGGGCCACATTTCTCATTGTTGGAAAGAAAGCAGTTATAAATAAGAAAAGGAGAAATGTTAGATTGAACTCTTTGGTACTGGATTGGAATCCTTTAGAGCATAACAGGAATCAGTATGAATTGGCATTTTTTAAGATATATATAAAGATGGACAGGTATAAAAATTTAGATGTGGAATATATACATATTAGTTAAAAGTCTGAATAAATTATTGTATTAATGTTAATGTATGATCTTGATCATTATTCTATGGTTATATAAGGTGCTAACATTAGAAGAAGCTGAATGAAGGAACTCTGTCATTTTTACAGCTCTATTAAGTCTAATATTTCAAAATAAAATTTTATAGAATGTTATAGTTAATCTTCTTGTTAACACTATTGGGTAGGTATTATTACTTCAACCTAATAAATGAAGAAAATGAGACCCAATTAGAAAATGCATATGTTAATATTAATGAATAAATGAGATATTAGACCCAAGTCTCTTTGACTAATATGAACAAGTTTTCTTAATAAACTAAACTGCTAAATCTTCCTATGGTTGATGAATTCTAAAATGGAATGAGATAAGCATTATTTTTGCCTTTTACTCATGGATTAACATGTAATGGATAATAATAATAACATCCTTCTACTTTAGGAGAAAACAGAGGGCAGGAATATTTGTATAATGTTATATCATAATGGATAGTGATTGAGGAAATAAATGCTTCTGAATTTACGTAGGATCAAAATTCACTAAATACATTAATCAGAGAAAACTAATATATTCTGGAATCTTTATTCTGTGCATTACTGATGTAGTAATTTTTTTAGTGCAAGGGAAGTGGCTTATCATCCTTAATTTGAAGAGCTAATATTTTTTAGGGGTCTACTATGTGGTAGACCCTCTGCTTAAAGCCTTATATACAGTAGTGTATTTCATTGTCACAGTCCTCTATGGATTAGGAACTGGCATAATCTCCATTTATCACAGGAGAGCATGTGATGGGATAGGTAACACACAATGAAAAATTTGAGTCCAGATTTTCCATCTGACTTGCTTTTATCAACTAGCCAAAATGTTCATTGTAAATGGAAGATAACTGCAATTGACTGTAATATGCTGTTCTTGTCTCTTTTTTTTTTAGTCTCTCTTGAAACTCAGTGTGCTTCTAGTACATAATTATGACTACTGATTTCTTGAAAAGGTCAAGCAGTGTCCCTCAAGGTGCATTTTTCCATCACATACCATATAAGCATCTCTCCTCAAGCTTTGCCATTTGTTGTTATAGATTTTCTATATTTTCAATTATGTTCTTTTTTAAGAAGGTTAAATCAGATTGAGGTCAATGAAGGGTTAATGAAATGATCTTGGTGTAATTCTTCATTATAAAACATCTCCAATTTAGTTGTGGCCTTTGATCATTTTATTTGGGAATTAAAAAAAAAAAAGAATCTCCTGGGGCAGCATCAACAGAACAAGTTGATAAAGAAAGGAGAGCTGTCTGTTATTTAGTGATTTTGATCAAAAGTGGAAAAGCATGTTACTTGTCAAAGGTGCTATTAGGAAACTCACTGAGAGATATGATAAGTGGAACCAAAAAAACAAAAAACCCAACCTGCTTTGCTTTTTGTTTTTTCCATTGCTCAAGAATAGTTGTATTTGTTTGTTTAAGTGACACTTTAAAATGTAAGACAGAAAATGCCTGGGTGACATTAGACTTTGTTTTCTGCTCTCCTTGTATATGGGGATCCAGACTCCCCCAACTCTTGCCATCCTTTCCTCTCCCCTTCTCCAATGTGACTTGATAATGATGTGATTAAAACTCTCAGAACTCAAAGTTGTATCTCAATTAAAAAGAAAAAAAGTAAAGTGGAAGGAAGATGACAATAATAAATATCTGAGGTTGTCTTTTACCTCTGATATGGATTTGTTCTATTCTTAATATTTATTACATAACCATTTCGTGGAAGATGTTGTGTTTGATGCTTTGCTTTTCTGAAGCAGAAAACATTTATATAACTCAAGCTATTAAAATCATGGATAGGAGGCGCAAGTGTGTGTGTGTGTGTGTGTGTGTGTGTGTGTGTTTTGCTAGTGTAGAGGATCACCATTCTGAGCATCCCCTTTTCTACTGTTGAATTATTGCTAAATAACTATATAAAAGCTACGATGAAGGTAGACTTTCCCAAATGATCTGTCTGTGAGATAGTTGAGTTAGTTTTTTATGTGAAACCACCAAGGAGTGGATAGTAGAAAAACACTGGGCTCTAGTTTGTACCTATGCCCTTGACTAGCTTGGACTCTTGCAAAGCCTCTTTACCACCGGTTTCATTGCATTCGAGTTTTTTCTCTTCACAGGTCCTATAGTTGTCTTTACAAAGAGCAAAAAAATTTATGACACTTCTTTGTGTAAAAGCACCTTTTAATTGCAATCCAAAGAATGCAATTAGAATTCTTTAGATAGACATATAAAGCCTTTTATAACTATTTTACAAATGTCCTTTGAAAAGACTGTCACCCAAATGGCCTCACTTAGGATTGTCCCACTTATTTTCTCTTTCTGAGAGACAGCCTTTGAAAGATGTAATAGCCTGGCCAGTAGCGTATGGCATAACTTGGTAGAAAAATATTGTCCGAGGGTAAATGATGATTATTAGGTAAGCCAATGTGATTTCTTTACTGGAGTGTTTGCTAGACTGTATAAAGAGAAGATGAATCAGCAAATTGTTAACAAAAAAGTAAATGGATAGACATGGAGACAGAGTTGAATTAAAGACAGAGAACTAGAGTGAAAACTCAGAACTTCTGCTGCCAGGATTCCTAAAGCAAATCTGCGTTCAAAATGACCTGCCTGGTCCACGCTCGGGCCTTCATTCTACTGTTGTTCCCGCTCCTCCTCAGACTGGATGTTTGGCTTTGCCTGGTTTATTGTGGGTTTGGGCCATATGACTGAGATCTTTCTTTACTCGTTCCCAAGTGTATCCTTAAAATAAGGTCACTGTATTGAGCTTATTGTTATCCAAACATCACTATTACTGCCGACTTTGTTTCCACCAACAAAAATAAAACGATAATCTAACATTAACTAACTTCACCTTGCACACACTTTTTCTTAAAGTTCTAGATCAAATAAAATCCTTTGAACAACCACATTGGTCCCAGACTGAGTTTGGTCCAACTTTATTTCCCTATGTATTTGGCTCATGTCTCTATAACAGAGCATCTGTTGGTTTCCTAGGGCTGTTACAACAAAGTTAGACATTTGGTGACTTGAAACAACAGGAATTTATTCTATCATAGCTTTGGAGACCTGAAGTCCAAAATCAAGGGTGTTGGCAATGTCATGCTCCTTCTAAAGTCTGCAGGGGAGGATCCTTCATTGTCGATTCCAGCTTCCAGTGGCTCCTGGCTTTTCTTGCCTTGCAAAGTGTAACTCCCATCTCTTCCTCTTCTTCACATGCACTTCTTCCCTGTATCTTCATGTGTCTTCTTTTCTGTCTTTTATAGGGATATTCATTTTTGGATTTAGAGCCCACCTAAATCTAGGATGATCTCATATAGAGATCTTGCATTTAATTATGCTGCAAACACTCTTAATCCAAAATAAGTTACATTCTGAGAATTCAGGTAGACATATCTTTGTGAGTGGGGGGCTACAATTCAGTTTATACAGGACAGTTACCACATTATTCCACATTATATTATAATTCAGTTGTTTTCTTAACTTTTTCCTAGACTGGAGCTTCTCAGATATGAGACTCATGCCTTAATCATTTTGTATCATTTTATATTATGACATATTGAATGAAAAAATTTCGAACACTTCTGTTTATATTTCCAGGCTTCAATTTCCCAATATTTAAAGTGAAAGGCTTATTTTAGTTTATTTATTTTGGTCCCTTTTAACATTTAATGAATAGAATAAATAGGTAGAACACTAAAATCTGGTACTCTCAACTACTTAGCAAAATTTTCCCAAAACAATGTCCCTTTTATTCATTGATAATTTAAAACAAATAGATCTTAAAAAGAAGTGATCTTTTTCTTTTTCCAATGTGTTCTGCATAATACTTGCCTTAGATGTAAGTAAAACTATGTAGCAGTATATGCTCGGTGCCCTTATGGTGACGTTTTTTATGAGTGAAAAACTGGAACATAAGATCTGACAGAAAAGAATGTGTTTATGGAGATAAAGTAATAGAATTTTAAGACAAGTGAAGTTGATGGCATCTCTAAAGCCCAGATTTTCCTTTCCCAACTGAGACAGACATTCCCCCTAATTGCTGGGAGTGTTGGCAGATGCCAATTCTCAGTTGAGTCACTTTTAGGAACTGCCCTTAGAAGAAGATAACATTCTTGCCTAAGTTATGGACCTTAATGGGGACAAACCTCAATCAATGATAGGTCAAGTAGTGGGGAACAGTATGGGATATAAAGGCCCATCCCCCTTGCCTCAGGGTAGGATACCTCTGAAGGGCCATCTTGGCATCAGAGCTCTGGTGGGATCAGCACTGCAATCCAACTCCTCTCTCTGCCCAATCATACTTCTTTCATTTCAAATCAGGTGTTGAGTTTGAGGGCACCCTCTGATATACACTCTGTGTGCAAATATTGGTCTTTTGGGACTAAATCTAAGACACCAAGTCTGTTCTAAGAAATCCTTCAGTATATCTCTTGTGTAGCCTTACTCTTTAGAACTGCACTGCTCAGTGTGGTAACGACTAGGCATATATGACTGTATACATTTAAATCAGATAAAATTGAATCAGACAAAAAATTTTGATTCTTCAGCTACACTAGCCACATTTCAAGTATTTAATAACCACATGTGACTAGTGATTATAATATTGAACAGATAGATATAGAACATTTTCATCATTACAGAAATTTCTATTGGTCAGTGTCTTAGTCTGCTTGGGTTTTCATATCAAAATACCATAGACTGAGTGGCTTAAAAAACAAATTTTTATTTCTCACAGTTCTAGAGGCTGAGGATTTCAAGAATAAGGTACTAGCAACATCGGGTTCTGGCAAGGATTCTCTTCCTGGTTTGCAAATGGCCACCTTGTGGTGTCCATACATAGATGAAATGTAAAAAAAAAAAAAAAAAAAAGTAAGCTCTGTGTCTTTTCTTAAAGGGCACTAATTCTATCATGAGGACCCCACCCTCATGACTTCATCTAAACCTGATTACCGCTCAAAGGCTGCATCTCCAAATACCATCACAGGTGGGGAGGCAGTTTCAACTTATGAATTTTAAGGAAACAGTTTTATTTGTAACACAATGCTGCTTTAGGGCACAGAAAAACTCCAGTTATATTTCTCAGCCTCTATTTTATTCCTAACTCAACCTGGAACTATCTCTACAGTCTTCAGTTGCTTCTTCTCCAGCTTTTTAGTTATTTTTCAAGACCCTGAATAATTGCCTCCAAGATAATTATAATAGTTTATTAATTTACTAGTAGTCATTATTTTATTGAAGAGGGATCCGTTATATACCCAAATGGGTTTATCTTTCATTTTACCCATGATATCTAGCATGTTTTTTCTTTTTTTGAGAAGGAGATGTAGTAGAAGGGAAAACAAATTTCAGAGACAAGATAACCTTTGTTACTTATGCAAATAGTATACTGTGGGTCCCCTCCAGATGCCTTACAGAAAGTAATGCTGATATCTGTGGTCTGACAGGATATTCACAGCCTCTGCCTTCTATGCTGGGCATCTTTTTCCTGATCAACTTTTATGGGCATCCTTCTCAATTCTTCGTAGTGTGTCATCTGTGGAGAACAACTGATGGGACTTTAAAAAGCTTTGAGAAAATAAAAAGAGTGAAGAAAATAATTGGAAGAACAACAATTATATATATATATATATATATATATATATATATATATATATATATATATATATGGAAAATGGGATGGAGATAAAGAAATAGCACACCAAGCTTCTCATCTTTTTCTGGGGAAACTAAAAGTAAAAAATATGAAGTTTGGATTTGAATCCCAGTCCTCTCGCTTGCAGCCTCTCTGATCTTATGTGATTTTATTGGTCCTTTTAGCCTCAGTACTTTGTCTATAAGATAGAACTAAAATATATTTTGAAAATTAAATGAGAAACGTTAAGTTTCATCTAACATCATACTGAGTGCAGTGTAAGCTGGTTCTACTTCCTATTCTATAAAGCTGCATCGTATTCTATTTTTTAGGAAATGAATTTCATAGCCATTCTTTTTGGTACTTTAGCATGCTTTATCCAAATGTACAGATATTGAATCATGTATTATCAGGATACTAAACCGAACTGGAATAATGCAGTACAAAAAAAGATGTTTTTGAATATGGTCTCTGATGTCAGATATATATAGCTTTGAATCTTGGCCCCATACCTTACTTTATATATGATGTTCAGCTGGTTAGACTTAAACTTTCTGTCTCAGTTTCTATATCTGTAAAGTGAAGATAATAATTGTATGATTCTCTTTAGGCCATTGCTAGAATGAAATCAAATAATGTATATACAGATGCTCTCTGACTTCTGATGTTTTAACTTACTATTTTTTAACTTTATGATGGCAGTAAAGCAATATACATTCAGTAGAAACTGTACTTTGAATTTTAAATTTTGATCTAGTGATATGTGGTACCATACTCTCTGTGATGCTGGGCAGTGGCAGCGAACCACAGCTCCCATTCAGGCACCCTGTCATGAGGGTATATAACATCCTGTAGAATGTACTGTGTTGCCACAATTTTTTCTGATATTGTGTTCTCAGCATGTTTAAGGTAGGTTAGGCTAAGCTACATTATTTGGTAGGTTAGGTATATTCAATACATTTTTAACTTAATGATATTTTTAACTTTGATAGGTTTATCAGGACATAACCCTATCATAAGTCTAGAAACATTTGTATAGTGCTTAACTCAGTATTTGGCAATTCCTAAGCTCTCAATAAATGTTAGCAGGTGTGAAGAAGGAGGAAGGTGGCAAGGGAGAACAGGAGAAAAGCCACAGGAAATTTTATAGTAAAATTATGTTCATAACTTCAAGGTCCTTACATCTGCAACTACCCTATTTCTAAATAAAGTTACATTATGAGGTCCCAGGGTTTGAGACTTAAATATATATATTTTTGGGAGAACAAAATTTAACCCATAACAGGAGTCAGAATCTCTGGGTACAAATTTTAATCCCTACTGCCTTCATCACTGTCTGTTTGCAAGTAGACAAGTCATTTTTACTAAGTTTGTTTTCCTTCTTCTTTAAATTGAAAATTGCAACATCCATTTTAAAAGAGCAAATGAAAGACATTATTTACAGGTTTATGGTATATAGCAGGCATTTAACAATTTTGATGAGCACAGCATTAATACAAGTAAAGATCTCTACTCCTTTTCTTGATCAGTATACAAAAAGAGAAAATAACTATCATGAATTAAGGACCAATAATGTAGCAGGCTCTTTAAGAAACTATTTACATGTTATGTCATTTATTAAAATGTGGAAAAAAAGAGATAAATATGGCTCCCAATTTATACTCCCCCAAAATCAATTTTTAAATATCTAATATCCATGTGGTATGTACACATACACACAAACATACCCCATTCACACACAAACATCTATAGATGTATGTTTATTTAGATATCCTGATTATATTATATATAATTGAAATTTCTGGAATGAAAATGGTATTTTAGTTGTGTTTTAAGTGAATCATTTTAGAAATTATATGAATTCTGTTCATTTTGTTTCACTAAGACATGAAAAACAAAGAAACAAAACCTCAGAACTTTTGTTTGGTTCATGGTTCAGTGGAAGAATAAACCAAAAAAAAAATATTCTATGAGGTCATTTTTAGATTCAGAATATTAGTGCTGCTTGTTTTGATTTTTATTTCACAATTTCATCCTACTTAAGTTTCCCATAATTATTATAACCTTTTTTGTTGTTGTTAAGGATAGGTGGTTTTCCCATTATAGAATGATTATTTATTTCCTTTATTACTTAGAGAGACTAATTTAAAATGTCCTCTCTGTTGTTGATACATCTTCAACTTCCAATGGACTGTGACAAATGCTGCAAACCCATTTGTGCCTCTTATACTTGTATATGTCCTCACAAGAGATAAATGCTCCTCCCACATCTGGATGGTTATAAATTGGATCTTTGTATCATTTGTAAGTGAGAAGGTAGGGACATAATAAAGCTTAAGAAAACAGCAGATTTGTACTAGATGCCTGAATGAAGCTAGAATAGTAAAAGCCTTGTTTTCAAGATGTGTGTGCATTATACATACATTGAACATTTTTTTTGACAAAAGATCATTTATGAAATTCACTGCATTGCAGAAAGTAAATAGCAATTGAAGAAAAACAAACCTTCCTGAAGTACTATCTATTTAGCTCCTCTGGGGCTCAAGAAGAATGGTAACACAGCTAAGTTTTAGATCAATGAGATCTCGGCCTCTATGATAATTTTATAGCTAATGAAAATGTTAAGAATGATAATTTTTTAAAAGATTCAAGAATTACTTTTTTTTTTTTAGCCCGCATTCTCCTATTATTATGCCATATAAGTCAATTCAAAATATTATGAATAGTATATTTTTCACTAGGCTTTCTCATTCCTTTACATTCACTGGCACTCTATGGCTATTCAAATAATGTTATACAATTTCCCTTTGACTTTTTAGGTTCATTGGTACTTTACTTTTGTAATTTCATATTCATACTTTTATAAGTTTCTCTTGCTATAGAGAACAATCTTTTTCTTTAACCCTTTCTAGTTTGTTATTACTACTTGAATCCCTGATAAATTTCCATATTTATTACTATACCTATAATATTTGATTTTCCATTTTTCTCCCTTTTCTCCTTCTTATCAGGGCTCCCTGAAATTTTATCAAATGCTTATTGGTGAGTCTATACCACTGAAAATTAAGTTAGGATCACCATAAATGCCTATTTGCATATAATAAAAGTAGTATTGTGAGAGATCATTGGGGCTTCTAGCTAATTTTATTCTTTTCCAGGACAAACACTCATAAATTATTTGGTAAGAAAAATAGTCTAAATAGTCTCATAATCTTTCAGGCACTTCAGGGGCACTTCAGGGGAAATTCTTAAGAAAAAGGAGAAAAAGGGAGATAAAGGTGTTAAGTTCCTCAGGTGAAGAAGTGCATGGTGTATCGAGACCCATAAGCTGAGGAGAGTAGCATAACTTAAGGCTATACAGGTGAGGGAGTATATCTTGCACGTCTTTCCAGGCCATTAGAAGATGCTTTGAATGTATTTAGGGTATAATAGAAAGTTATTGAAAAGAGTTAGGTAGGAGAATGACATTACTCAATTCATTACATTTTAAAAAGATTCTTCTTAGTGTCAGGAGGAGAATGGATGTATAAAGATGACAAGAATAGAAGTGAAAAGGCAG